>JAQFYB010006234.1:0-12600 GCA_034694085.1 Pogonognathellus longicornis | reverse complement strand
GTTTGTATTACTATGGAAACCTATTGTTAAAATTAAAATACATCATTTCGGGTTCCAAAAGTTGTGTATTAGTTGTAATATGTGAGGCATCAAATAAGTAGATAAGGTAAATGCGGTATAGCTATTTGGTGACACACAACAAAATGCTAACGTATTCTGCTTCTTCGGAATGTGAATTTTGGTTTAATTGTGTTAATAAAACGCCATAGTATAGCTGGAAAAATGTGTTGCCGAACATGTACGTTCCATACACAATTGGTATATATTTTCTTTCAGAAAGCTTAAGCTTCTGATCGTCCGGGTCCCAGTAAAAAGGCAGCAATCCACACGAATTCATTTTGTTCAAATAAAATTTGAAGTATCCCAATTCGGTCTCATTACCCCTTGTGAATGAATAATTTTCTAACCCTGAACCAATACGTCGAAAGAACTTGTAAACCAATGAAGTGCATTTCATAGTATTCAAATTTAACATCTTGAATGTGCGGTTCGTTTATTGTAAAACTTTGTAGCCACTTTAATTTTTTTAAAGAAATGTCTAATGTGTGCAAAGATGAGTACAAAATTCAGTAATTTATGTTATGGAGCTAAGATATTGAACTACGTGGTCGGAAACTTTATTTTTAAGTGAGCAAGATTTTAGTTGATATGGTAGAGTACAAACTAAGTGCAAACGAATTATTGAAACGAACATTAGTGCACCTATTTTATAATTTTCTTAAACTCAATTGTTTTCTCAAAAACACATTATAAATAAAGACCAAAACGCCTTCGGTTTTATAAATTCTAATAGCATTAAAAAACATGGTTGTTATTGGTAAGTTTCGACAGGGAAAGACAAAAGCCAAGGACACCAAAAAATTATAACTGCTTGAAAAAATTATGCTACAACGAAAAGAATATTATACATATTATATGCACTACATCGTGATTTGAATTAGGTTTGTATTTTTAGGCATGATTTTTATTTGTTTTGCTTACTTTTGCTATTTCAAAGGTATGGATTTGATTTTGCCCATTAAATAAAATATGCCAGTTCATATTTAATATTTATTAGAATCACATCTTATACAATTATTTTAATTTCCTCTATTTTACCATCCAACCGATTCGATTTTACATAGTTTAAAGGATTAATACTTAAGCTAAGCTGATTACTAAAAGCCCTGGCTATTGGATTATTGAGAAAATAGATTGCATTCAGTAACTCTATTTGATTATATAGGAAACGTATTTTTTATTCAAAGTAATTACTCTTTAAACCGCGGAAAAACTCATTAAACCAATTACTCTGACTGTTTACCATAAACGTTTACCCACAAATGGTTAGAATAGCATAATTAGATAGGTACCAAAGACAAATATAGAAGTTTCATTTATGCCAAAGAAACTTATAATTAAACGGAATTCGTAGTCATTTTATATATGTATGCAATGTTTAATAATTGTATCCCAGACATTTAATCGATATTATATTATATCCAATCGGCAATTCCCGTCAGGCCCGTAGGGCCTATGGTGCAAAGTGCGATGTGGTGCAAATGCACCAGGCCACAGCGGCCAGGGGGCCTCTTAGCGCTAAAAATTTCCTATTGGTTTGGTAAAATAATCTTTTTTAGGGATTTTGAAGGAGCTCCGCACGTACCATACGCCTTGCTCATCCCTCCTCATCTCTCATCCCTTATCCCACTCATCTTTCATACCCCTCATGCCTCTTCCCCTTCATCCCTCATCCCTTCTCACACCTCAAATCTGGCAGTAAAACTAGAAATTGTCCAAATTTACTTTTGGATTGAAATTTATTAGATTCCTTCATTATCGTGTTATTTAATGGAAGAGTGACAATATATATATTAAGTAAAATGTGCCTACTTATAAAATTTTTAAACGTTTATCTAATTTTCAACCATATGATTTCGGTTTTAAGTTTTTCGGTTTCGGTTTGGTTCCAAAATACAGAGGATTTCGCCGTCTCTAATATATAGGTAATCGCATTTCATAATTTCTATTGCTTCATGAGATATTCAGCTTGGAAAATTTAGTGTTACTTAATCAAAACCCTGTATATATAGCAGATTTGTATATGATGGCTTGAAAGTTGTATTATATAAAAACAGTGAGCTATTCAACATGGATTTCAAAACATTTTTTAAACTATAGAGAAATAATAGCAATTTTGGTCAAATATTAAACTAGACTAGAAAATAGCCCAGTCTAAACGGGTTGTGTTTTGGGTTGGATGAAATACCTTCTGTATATATATTCTAAATATTTTAAAAATTTCGAACCTTATAAGATACAAAATGTCCTCACAATTAAGTCCTACAGTTGTCCTGGTACAGTAAAAGCTGTTACGCAGGAAACACTGAATCTGAAGTCAGTTCTTGTATGCTGACCGAGACTATTCCTGAGTGCAAGTAAATGATATAGGTATGCAAACAAGATACACCCAAGAGTAACAGTGACGTTTGTAGTCTGGGATGGAGTGGTTTTTAAAATATATTTTGTTATTTGAATTGACATTAAATTAGATCCAATATTTTAATATGTTTACATTGCATCCATTGAAAAGTTGGAAATAATTTATATGCAAATGCAATATTAAAAAAAATATTTAAAAACAGTTCCATCTCAGGCTAACTGCTGACTGTTCCTATTCTATTGTATATATCTTGATACAGAATTTACAACGTCTTAACACAATTCTCAGAAATTGTGTTTTTACGAATGTTCTCACGCATAAAATGTTCCCATACAAGCATGCTATTACGTTTTGTACTCATTGACTGCATAATAACAATTAGGTATACATTATACAACTTACTTGTGTTTTGAAATCTAGAGTTGCTTTTAATATGTAGTCTAGAAATAATATTCAACTAACCCAGTGGCGTATTTAGGAGGGGCTTAGAGGGCTGAAGCCCTCTTCAAATGTTTGGACTTTACACTAGGTAAAATCAGGTTTTTCCAAAAATCCACAAAAAGTGGTCATTTTTGCCATAAAATTGCTGAAAATCTCAAAAAATGTTTTTTGCTATTTCCATTGATTTTGAACTAAATGTGCGTAATTTTTGGCAAAATTTGACCAAAATTATTGAAATGTTTTTTGCGCTGCGCGCGAAAAAATATATACATATATAAATCTATAAATCAATCAATATTAAATATTGTTATATTATATCGATGCAGTTATTATAATGTGGCTATAATATCTCTGCATTAAAGTTTTACAAAATTATCAACTTTTTTTATTATGTATATTGTTTTGCTGGCATTCCAAACCATATAATGATATAATCGTATCAAAATTTAAAAAATTTTGTACTGAAATTTTGTGCCAAAATAATTTTCCTCTGCTTTTATATGGTACAAGTTTAAACCATCAAAAGTATATGATAACCCAAAAGATCCCAAATCAAACTATTTTTAGAAAACTCTACATACCCTATTCTTACTTTTTCTAAATTATTGTTCCGTGCGAAACGTTGCGGTTTTTGAGAAATAAAATTTTGAAAAAAAGAACGAGCAGCATGGGAACCCGTGACTACGTCACATATGAAGACACTTTGATAGTAGAGCATGTAATACATCTAGAGTTGCCCTCGATGAAAAGATGCAATGCAAGTAATACGGGAAGAGGACCACCCCCGTTACCTAGAATCCCAAACCCCGTATCGTAATTTGCATCTTCGAGAGGACAGGGGCGAAAGGTGTGCCATGTTAAAGTGTATTCCGCCAGAGTCTTAAACCTGACGTATCGTGTTTTATAAAATTTTCATTCTCTTTTTTTCCGAGTACTTTGTTGGGACTGGGATCGCGCTTCGGGGCTAATACCAGACCAACTCCAACAACCACTACAATAGTCCTTCAAAATCTTCCACCCAAACTTTCTTCGACAATGAGTCAACCGACACGCATTTCCAGCGATGGTTCACCCCAGAAATAGGGGTATTATCAGAGATGGGAGCACGCGCCTTGGAACCACGACGACGCTAGTTAGTTTAGGTTTACTTTTCGCCCTCCATGCGCTGGGAGATGGGGGCTGCAAACTTGGAGATGAGCACCATGCAGGCGGTGACGCCAGTAGGGTCGGGGCCTACCGCCTCCATGCGCTGAGAAATGGGATCTGAAAACCCACAGAAGACCATCCACTTCTAAGGATATTGTTTTAATTCAATGTTCTTTAAATCTTTCCAAAATTTTTTAACTCCCACTACTTATTCCACAATTTTGGATTTCAACGCGTCAATTCATTGTGCCTTTACAACTCGCATAAGAAACAATTGAACATATTTGACTGTTTTGGAAAAAATAATCTACTGCTAGCATACTACTTATAGATGAAATCATGTTCCCTATATCTGGCCTCAAAATCTTGCTTAAATAGGACACAATGTTTCTGATTATTACAGTAGGGATGAATGTATTCAACAGTAAATGCAAGAAAATAAATATTAGAAAGAACATAAATACTAAAATAATCACTAGCTTAAAAATGTGCTTAATAAAGTTTGCCATTATTTCAAAAAATCTCCGGTTTAATATAGCAGCCACAATTATTAAAAATATAATTATAATTGAACCCAAAATATTGATATTTTCTATTCTCAATGAAATTACATGTACCAAGAAGGTATCGGGATTATGAGGTTGCTAAATAAGAAGTATTTCAATGAATGATAACGAAAGAAAATTAAAGAAACCTGTAATAGCACAGAAAGCTTTGTAGGATTCCTTATAGGAAAATGTGATAACATAATTAATCCATGTATATTTCTGCACGTGTGACTTCTATCAAAATAGCGTACAACTATATTGAAATTGCTCTTAGTATGTAGTCGATAGGGATTGGCAAAATGCATGACTTTCAAAATACAATTACAAATTACAAAATACATTTATAGCTCAAAATACAAAAGTAATTTAAATACATTTTGTATTTTCTTTTCGCAAAATACAAATGTATTTAAAATACATTGGCCCTAAGTCGCCTGAAAATACAAATTACAAAACACGTATTTTAAATACATTTTAAAATACACAATACTCATTTATAAATCTAATTAATTCATTTCAAAATCATAATGTTATTTGACGTGGTATCAATAGTTCCTTTTATTTGATGAGTTTGCGAGCTTTTTTACATTCTCCAATAACGTTTTGGTCATCTCTCGGTTTATTTAAATATTTCCCTTGCGAATATAAATGAAAATTTGAGCAGAGGAGACGGTTGTTGAGTCAACATTATTATACAAGTGACAACATATTGTGGCACAATGCGATATTAATTAGTTTTTTTCGAATTTTAAATCGATACTATAGTTGACCAAAGTAAATTAGAGCTCTGAGAAATCTTTGCAGGTTATCTGGCGGCTTGTGGACCGAGTATGTAACTAATTAACTTCAAAATTACGATAACCATGGCGATTTTCAAATAACCTTGCAGATTGTTGGAATGTGTTTTTTGCGTCTCAGGTCTCTAATTTATTTTGGTCAACTATACAACAAGCACATCAAAATTTATTTGGTGTGAGACTTTGCATTTTCTGTGGTCCATAGTCCATAATCAAATACTTCTCGTTTCTCAATTTTACAACTTTTTGAAATATAGTGCTTGATTGTATCGTATGTGCGACCACTAGTCTATAGAGCGGATTTGCAGCGTTTTGTTTGTAACGGAAAGTCTTTTGTACTTCAAATACATTGATTCTGATAGTCTGAAAATACATATGTATTTAAAATACATTGCAACAATTTTTGATGAAAATACATTTGTATTTTAAATACATATCAGTATTTTTCCTTCCAATTACAAATTACAAAATATTTAAATGTATTTTAAATGCGCATTTTAATTAAAATGTATTTAAAATACAAGTATTTTGCCCATCCCTGGTAGTCTAGGAATGATAGTGGATTGACCTACTAATATTTTGCTACTAAATAAATTATGAATTGGACAAAACTAAGAAAACTGATATAGGGTATATACGTTGAACATTTTCCTTGATTTGATAGCAGTGGTACATTTAAAATATAATGCAGCAAAAGCGATATGAAGGTTTAGCACAAAGAGAGATATTCGTTAGTAGCATATACAATGAGCCAAGTTCGATGCATTTATGACGCATTTAATTACCATGATCCACGGTCACTTTCCAAATTAATTACACATAATAATAAACAACTTCACATTTTTCAGTATGACTAAAACTTCAAATTCACATACGATTGACGCAGCAGCATACCTCATAGTGTTGAATAGATAAATTAAAATGTAAGGAAACTATTGTGGAAATATTATTTAAAAATATAGTGAACGTAAATATAGTTACGCAGTAGACAGTTAATAAAATTTTTATTTACTTGCATAAAAAAACTCTTCATTGACTGTTGTTTAGTTAACGATTCTGCAACTTGTATGGAGCGTTTAATGTATAATATTATATTGATTCCCATAATTAAAAAGCAGGTTTTTTTGTGATGCAGATACAATATTTGTATGTTATTGTGTTTAACATTACGTGCTGGGATTTTACATGGATTAAATGTATTTAATTTTATCTTTTTAGAACATTACAGTGACTTGCGGGTAGAAAATAAGAAATTGTTATTGCATTATGTCACTGAATAAAATAATACCTAATTATGTTATCACATTTCCCTAAAAGGAATCCTACAAAGCTTTCTGTGCTATTAAAGGTTTCTTTAATTTGCTTTCGTTATCATCCATTGAAAGACTTCTTATTTAGCGACATCTTTATCTCGATACCTTCTTGGTACATGTAACTTCATTGTGAATAGAAAATATCAATAATTTGGGTTCGATTATAATTATATTTTTAATAATTGTTGCTTCTGTACTAAACAGAAGATTTTTTGAACTAATGTGAAACTTTTTAAAGAACATTTTGAAGCAAGTGATTATTTTAGTATTTATGTGCTTTTTAATATTTATTTGCCTGACTTTTCTGTTGATTACATTCGTCCCTACCATAATAATCAGAAAAATTGTGTCCTCTTTAAGGAAAATCATGAGGCCAGATTTAGGGAAAATGATGTCATCTATAAGTAGTATACTAGCAGTAGATTATTTTTTCCAAAAAGAACAAATATGTTCAATTGTTGCTTATGCGCGTTGTAAAGGAAAAATGAATAGTGACGCGTTGAAATCCAAAATTGTGGAAGAAGTATTTAAGTACAACGTCTGAACAATTTACAGAAATTTGGTTTTTATGAATGTTCTCATGCATAAAATATTCCCATACAGCATGCTATTCCGTTTTGCACGCATTTACTGCCTAATCACAATTATACAACTTACTTGTATTTTGAAACCTACTTTGGTTTTAATAAGTAGTCTAGGAATGATAATGAACCAACCTATTTATTGTTTTGCCATCCAACAAATTATGGAGTGTAGAAAAACTGAGAAAATAGGTAGGTATAAGGGACAGACGTGGAATATATCCTTCGATTTGTTAGCCGACTTACAATTAAAATATAATGCAAAACAAACGATAGTAATGTTAAGGTTTAACACGGAATTGAGATTTTAACCTTCCTAATGAAATGACCATACAACGCGGAAAGTTCCACAAATAAACACACTAATTACCATTATCCATCACAAGTTCTAAAGTTAATTACACAGGAAAATAGAATACTTTACCTGTTTTAGTATGAATCTAACTTCAAATTCACATACGATTAACGCAGCAGCATAGTTCAATTGTGTTGAATACATAGCTATAATAAAATTTGTTTCATTTATATTGTGAAGATATCATAGAAATATATAATTATAAATGCACAACGTAATTCTAGTTAGTAAGTAAACATGCAGTTCACTTAATATTTTTAAGTAAATGATTCTGAATTATAATTACTTGCATGGCATTAACTTGTTGAACTCTACGCCTTTTATTGTACGTTTTAATGCATAATATCAATATTATCTATATTAATTCCCTTGAGAGGAAACTTGTTTTGCTGTGATGAGAAATATTGTTGTTTTGTTAACCTCACACGTCCTGGGATTTTACATGGATTAACTATGGTACCTATCACATTTTCCTCAAAAAAATTCTACAACGCTTGAAGTTCTATTTAAGGTTTCTTTAACTTACTTTTGCTATCATTTGTTGAAAGACTTCTTATTTCGCAACCTCATCATCTTGATACCTTCTGGATACATTTAATATCTTTGTGAATAGAAAATATCAATAATTTGGAGTAGATTATAATCATATTTTTAATAATTGTGGCCTCTGTATTAAACAGGAGATTTTTTGTAATAATGGCAAACTTTTTAAAGAGCATTTTTAAGCAAGTGATTATTTTAGTATTTATGTTCTTTTTAATATTTATTTTCTTGCCTTTTCTGTTGATTACATTCATTCCTACCATAATAATCAGAAAAATTGTGTCCTTCTTGAGCAAATTCATGAGGCCAGATTTAGGGAAAATGATTTCATCTATAAGTAGTATACTAGCAGTAGATTATTTTTTCCAAAAAGAACAAATATGTTCAATTGTTGCTTATGCGCGTTGTAAAGGAACAATGAATATTGAAGCGTTTAAATCCAAAATTGTGGAAGTAGTTGGAGTTAAAAAAATGGGGAAAGATTTAAAGAATATTGAATTAAAACAATATCCTTACAAGTGGATGGGATTTATATTTTGGAAGTGGGACACAAAATTTGACATTTCAAACCATGTAAAATATTATAACGAAGAAACCTACACTGACAAGACAATTTCTATTGAGGAAATTGAGGACATAGAACATAACTTTACACTTAAACAATTTCCACCAGAACAAAGTCCATGGGAAGTAATATTAATTCCGAATGTGAAATCTGAGAGCGGGGAGAAAGAAACTATTTTTCTATTTCGGGTTCATCATTGCATTGCTGATGGATTTTCCATAATGAAAATGATCAGTGCGGATTTAATGGACGACTCCAAGAAACTTGCACCTCGAACACAATCTCCGAAAAATAATTTTTTTCAACATTTCTTATTTTACCTGAGGTTTTTAAAAATGCCCTACGATGCTGCTGAGTGTCTTCTGGAGGGATATGATCGGAATGCTTTGACTATTCCAAAAAGTGAAATGTCAAAAAAGTGGAATGCAAAAATAACAGAAAACCTATCAATGGATATTATAAGAGACGTGAAAAACTCATATAATGTTTCTGTAACTACTATAATATTTTCCGCAATGGCTGCAACCATACGAAAAGCTATGCTAAAGAAAAGTAAAGCAATTCCTCAATACATAAATGCCGGGGTTCCATTTCCAATCGGTGGACATCCAGACAAACTAAGGAACTTTGTGTAAGTGGCAAATAATTTATGTAGTTTTTCCTATTTCCAGTAGTACGATAATTTTGTAAAACTTTTGTGCAGAGATGTCATAGCCATATTATTTTAACTACATCCATATGATATATGATTGAATGAATGTATTTATTCAGTATTCTCGTCGAGACAATGGCTCATATAATAACACATTATTACATAGAACTTAATATGGGATGCTTAGTTATTTTCTTTTATAAATATAAATAAAGTTAATGCTACTTTGACAAAATTTAGGATATGTTTAATTTTTTAGATGTTATTTGTATCTAGTATTTTATACGATTGTTCTTTGTTTAATTCAGACAGGTTTCTACCGTGAATTGTACATTTACGAACTAAATGGTAGAATCTTATCAAATAACTTATCAAATGAAATACACCAAGAGATTTCCAATAGCAAATAATAAGGTAGCCCAGTATGTATAGTACTTAATTTAAAAAAGCTGCATACTGGGCAGCTTTATACAGCTACTATTGGAGATAACTTGAAAGATATTTTCGAATGTATTTTGAAAAACAATATTGGACGTGATCAATTATACATAGTATTACAGTTTTAATAATTTCCTAAATTGTCTTAATCTCCTTAAATGTTTAGGAGCTGTCTTTCTGTTATAATACTGCTGTTCCCTATGTATCCGCAACTTAGTATGAGTTTTTAACTAGTCGTCAATCTAAATTTTTAAATTTTAATATATTTGTTAACCATTAAAAAAACGATTTTATGGAAATCTTAGCATTTAATATATATTCTAAAGCAAACAAATTGTAAAAATGTATGTATAAATTTAAATATTGCAAAACGCGAAAGTCTGTTACATATAGTTAGCTCATTGTTCAATTCAAGTGCTTATAAATAAGTACAAATGTATGTCTGCTTTCCAATTACAACACCGAGAGCATACTAATGGTTTAGAAGCAGTTCTGCTCCCATTACAGTACATAAAGTTACCAATTCATCAGTCACTATTTACAGTTTAATTTTAAGGCTTTTAATCCTTTAACACAAAAAGGTGTTCCTTTGATTTTTAGTGCCATGACCTTTGTGAAGCTGCCTGTAGGAGAGAAGGATCCAGTGATTCGATTACAGAAAATGAAAAAGGTTTTAGAAAAACTAAGCGATTCAACTTTACCTATTTCATGTTTTTTCGTTGCTCGGGTCATGGGATGTTCATTTCATTGGCTGATATCACTCGGAGTTTACTACAATCTTTTCACACCAACAATATCGGTATCTACTGTCCCTGGATCCAAAACTAAATTACACTTCATTGGCCACGAAGTTATTGATTGCCACTATGCGCTAGGACCTATGATGAGAGGTTTAGGTAAGTAAAACAGTTAAACAATAAGATTATTTATTTTAACAAAAATAAGATTATATTAACTGCGTTCTTCCTCTAATAACATATACATTTAATGTGCACATATCTCATCAAATAAAAGTATGTAATCATTCAATATATCAGCACAACGCTTTAAAATGTGTTTGCGATATATAACTAAACATACCTCATTTCAAATACAATTTGCTGTGTACCTATTTTCCAAAATTGATCCGGTAAACTAAAATCTGTATAGAAATTATAATTCAATGAGAATAATTTAAAATACCTACATAACAAAAATCAATCTAGGAAAATGCAAATATTCAGGCGTATCATTACCTCAAAACGTCAAATTATGGTAATTCTTCTTAGTTTATTTTTGGATTGTGTTTCATTTAAAAAAACCAAGTGATATACATGACTCATTGACGGTATTTCTCTTCTAGTCTGTCTTTTAATTTCTAATTTACACTACGTTGACTTAATTGTACAAAATGCAACTAGATTTCCTATGTCATAATAATGAGACAACTCGATTTCTTATACGATAAAAAAGACAAGTACATTCCATACATAAAAAGATACGACTCAAAGTTAACTAAATTTGAGTTGTCTGTTTTTATATTAGGAGAAGTCTACTTTTCTTTTTTATCATATGAGAAAGCAAGTGTTTTTGTATGATTAGCCAACGACTAGCTAAGCAGGCTGTAATTACCAATCAAATGATGTTTTGGTATAAAAGTTTCAAAATATCAAGATTTGATCCATTCATTGTATTGACATCATTGCTTATTAATCGACGTGTATTTTTATATACGGACTCAGTATCAAAAATTAGAATTAATATTATCCTGCCACTTATATAAACATTAATTCCACTTGATTTAAAATCCCAACTACTAATAAATGATCACCCATTTCATATTGATATGCATTGATATAAGTAATGCTGAAAAAATTACAAATTTTATACACTGTCAACCGTCTTAGAAAGAGTGACATTATGACTGAAAAAAAGACAATATTTCAGAAAATAGTTCTATAATAAAAAATGACACAACTATTCAGAATTTCGCGTAGTAATTTTTCATTTTTACGAAACCTCGTCGATATGCATGAAAATGACAAGCTGTTGGTAGTGAAGCTTATAATTAAATTCTGGCCACTTAATAAGTTATTATTATATCACTTATTTTAGGAGAGTACAAACTATTATAAAGTAATAAAATGATAAGCTATGAACAAAAAACAACTAATTTGTAAAGCAGCAGTACTCTACCAATGAAAGAATATTACATCGTTCATCAAGTACTTTTGTTACAACAACACAAATTAATAATAAGTGGTAAAATGATAAGCTATGAAAAACAAATAATTATTTTAGAAAATCAGCAGTATTAATTATACCAATGAAAGAACATTAGTTGGTGCATTAATTTGAAAATAATTTTTTTTTAATTTGCATTTCAGGAGTGATGGCGAATACGTTTACATACGACGATTATTTCAAAGCCAGATTCCTTGTGAAAGGGAAAATACTTCAGAAATATGAGGTGGAAGAACTCACCAAAAATATGATAAATGAATTTTATATTCTAAAAGATAGTATGAGCAACGAAGTATAGTTCAATACTAACAAATTTTATAGCCCTTCAAGAAATTAAACAAGGAGACTTTTATAATGTTGTGGTTTATTTAAATTAGTTCGAACAAATAACTAAAACATAAAATAAAATAATGATCAAATGTTAAAAGTCAATGCCAAAACGTGGATTTTTTTGTGAATATGATATTCAGATTTTTGAGATTATGTGTTGTTGCTCAAAAAATATAGGGCGTGTTGTTGCAAGGATACTTCACACATTGATTTTGCGCGCAATTTTAAATAGGGGTCCATCGGTCT
>JAQFYB010006233.1:0-12601 GCA_034694085.1 Pogonognathellus longicornis | reverse complement strand
GTGCATATTTCGGCGATTTTTAGAGCTTATTTGCATGCCTAGATCTCACTTTTCGGTGCCTGCTTTTCCGGACTCTGGTTATCATATAAAGACTCGACGGGCATTATTAGCCTTTGAGAGTTGATTGTTGTGTATAAGAGATTACATATAATATAGGAATGTGCGTTATGTTATGAGCGGGATATGAGATGTAGATTCAGTAGGTAGCATTTTAGCCAAGGTAGAGTTGCTACTTTGTATGCTGCATTAGTTATTTATATACTGACTAGGTAGACTCACTACAACTGTTCATGTGATAGTGGCTCCTATAAAACATCAGAAATCGTTTTTTCATCTCCCTGAGAATAACAGACTTTCACGTATGGCGTGAAGCTGAGAAAAGCACGTCAAGTCAAATAAGATTGAACGAGCGTTTCTCAAAAGAAGTTACACAAACGCAGGCGTGTTTAACCAACACCCGAATTTCCAGACGACGTCGTCGGACGCTGAACTCTGCCCCACACTTAAACTACAATCTTCTAGTGTCAAATATTTCCACTGCTAAACGCATATCAACTCCACTACTGCTACAACCAATCAAATCATCAAATCATCAAATATTCATTTCTTTAAGTAAAATGCACTTCAAAATGAAACTTAATACCCTAGTCATTTAAATCTCCTTTTCCTCAACAGTAACAACTTACCTACTACAAACGAACACTACACCTTCATCACAATTGATTCACCCTATAATTTTAATTCGGTGACTCCAACAAAAACCATTTCATCCTCTAATTAGTACAAAATGCGTTTCACGCTCACAATTACACAGAATCAAGTTGAATTCCCTAAAAGAAGGTTTATCGGTATTGTATGTGACCTGCTGGCCAAATAAATAGTTACCTAGCTAAGTTTTATAATTGCAGCATTATAAATATATACACTTTTCAAATTATCACCTATATTCATGGGAACAGGATTTCGTCAATGTTTTGTGATGTCCATTATTTGAGAAAATCAATGCAATCTCCCATACCTACATATTGGAGATCAAATTTTAAAATAAATATCAACAGACTGGTCTATCTTACACAGTATTACTTATCACAAGGTATATATTGTACACCTTAAGTAAATGATTCTAAGTGTGCACAAATATTTCGCGTGACGATATTTTTTATTGTAGCCTTGACGCTATGTATTGTAGCGAAATTTGGAATTGATTTTGCGGGCTAGGAGTGGGGTTTAAGTAAGATTGTTTGAAGCGACTGAAGGGTGTAACTAGACGGAGGAAATCAATCAACGGATAACGGATGCGACCATCAGACAAATCAGATTACATTTTGCCATTAGGCACTTGGAGTCCGCTAGCTGCGATATTGGTTCTACTAAAATTCGTCTGAGAACCATGGAATTGGAATTCCCACAGAAACCTGACACGAATATCCCATCCAAGGTTTCGAAATGGCGTTTCATCCTCCTCCTCAAAACAAAACAAAATTAAATTCTACGGTGGTGATATGATACACGGATGTGTTTGAACTCCCCCAGTGGGTGTGGAGTGGATGACTCAGGATGTGTAGTGTCATTTATTATTGAATAAGATCTCTGCCTTTGATTTCCACTTCCCTTCCACACGACGATAGATGTCACAAAATGAGTATAATTAACCGTATGAAGATGATTTGCTGTCACTAACGTGCGTCATGACTTTTCTCAGCAGATACTTCATCAGCGTCAATAAAATCATCAAATAAACATCTGGGAAAATGTTATTAACTGCCAAGTGAGTGAATGAGTGAAAAGAGCCTTTTACACATGAATGCTAACATTCATATTTAAAAGAAAATGTAAGACATATCACGGCCGTATCCAGAAATCGATTTCGGGGAGGGCAAGATACACAAAAAATAGGTTTTTTTGCCCTTTCAAGGCAAAATAACCTCTTTTTTGGGATTTCGGGGGAGGCAATTGCCCGTTTGCCCACCCCCTGAATACGGGCATGAGACATATACACAGTGCAATGATAAGATCAAAGTAGAATGTTCTTACAACATAAGGATTGCTAGTTGCTCCATGTATTTTCCTAGTATCATTTAAAAATGATATGGATCGTAATGATATTACGTCATGTCACTACTGATGACTGAGTGAGGCCTTTTTAAATTGTATGCACAAAGACACACGGAGGAGAAGTTTTTCTTTTCTACTTCCATTCCAACTCCATTTCTTTTGCGACAATAGAATATTTTAAGTAGGTTAGGTAAATGCATGCATTATCATTAAGTAGTTTGTCATCGACATTAATCCAGTCAACTTTTCCTTTGGTGTGTCTTATGCGATTTGTCTTGAGCTTGAACAAGTTTGCCTAAGTTTACGTAGTTCGTACTAGTTGTAAGTACATTTCTTTTAAATTCTTCGAAAACTTCATAATACCATATGAAGATTTTCGGGGAAATATTCACAAAACTAAAGTTTCTCCTTTCAAAGCTTCAACACAAAGACATTGCCTTATTCCTTACTTGGTATGCTGGATGTCATTCATTACTTCATTACACACCACACGTCAACTATAGAACTTCTACTATTACACGTAGCTACATATACCTTTGAATACTTTGAAAATGTCTGCTCTAAAAAATATCTATAGCTCGCCTACATAATATTTCCTCTGCATACAAGTTGGCTATATACAGGAGTTCAGTATGCTTTATACATTGTGTATGACATACCTAGTAGCTTTTGGCAAACAGGAATTAAGTATTGTTTGATTTCTTGTTCGTCGTGGGTAGACACAGTCCTCTGCTATATTATTACAGCATATATACATTTTAGAATATATTATATATACATTATAATGGTGTAGACTGAATGCACAGTTGAATATGTGTACCACAAGCACAAACGAGCGAAAATACGACAAGTGTATTGTGTGACGTTCGTTCCAGTATGTGAGTTGAGTGTTCTTTCTTCTATAGCTCCAGAATTACAGACTAAAGTAAAACAGAAAACGAGTGAAGACGAGATGCAATGTTCTTTTCTTTCACGCTGAATCTGAAATTGGGCTTCGGTGTTTTGTCTCCTGCTCTCCGCCATTTTTATTTTCATGTGAAATCTTAATCTGAGTTCCTTTCATGTCTTCACAGCTCATCTTGTATCGTCCCATTTTGTCTTTATGCAAGGGTCGCCCAAGGCATTTGCACGTAGTCAACTCCAGTCGTTTCATTATCTCCTCAGCTCATTCTTCAGCTTCTTTTCCCTGTCTCTCCCATGTACTGACTTTAATTATACATAGAAGGAAAATCATGAAGACAAAGCACGGGAAACCAGACTCAAATCAATGATCCAAATAGGATCATGCATACCAACTCCCTTCAACACCATCACTCGCTTTTCGCATTACACCAAAAACCTCCATTCCTTTTACACTCGAGACCATCGTGTTGTTAGCAGTCATAGTCTGCCGCTCATGAACCCACTATAAACCAGTCAACAATCTCTCTCTCTCTAACTCTCTCTCTCTTGAATATTTCCTCACAAAGAATCTCATCGCGTTATTTGCAAAATTGCGCAAGCTCCGCCATCAAAAGAATAAAAATAGACGGCAAGGAAGATCATCTTATTTACTCTCAAGATTACCCACCTAGACTTATATACTTATTCTCTTTCAGAAACTCTAAAGTAATAGCAGCATTCATACCAACAATAGTAACACGGACAAATTGACTCAAACGATCTCAACATTCTTTACACGTGATATTTATTGCAGTAGTAGTCAACATAAGAACACGGACACACCCTCAGCTACTTTTAATAACAGAAAACAACTTTATGAACATTTCTCTTCCATGTGCCATAAATGAAAAAGAAATTGCATACTCAGAGTAGCAAAGACGTACCGAGGCGGGAGGCATTATTGGGGGCACGAGCCTACCTCAAAATTTCCAAAGTTACACTAAATATTATTGCCTTTTTTGTTTTATTGTTTGATCTCACTTGATATTACACCTCAGCTAACCTTCTATGTATGAAAATATATAAATCGTACAATCTTCTATACAGCAGGAACTACAACTACTAGATATATACAAAGTGATTGTGAAAAAATAATTCAGTCCATATCCTTTTAACTATTCTGCGCACAGACTGTACCCAGCGGCGGGGCACTAAAAATAACTAGGCTCTATTTAATGCCCGCCCCATTTAATACATTTACAGTTTGCCAAAATGAAAAATTTTGACGGCTGTTTTTAAATATGACTAAAGGGCATTACTTTATTTTATGTTGCAATATGGAATTATTGCACGACCATTATTGTAATTACCCTGCATGAAATCCCTACAGGATGCACAGGCTAATTTTCAGAAAGAGGATTTTCCACTTCACAGACATTATGTCTTTTAAATCTTCAAGAAAGCAGTTTGTAGGCAAAACATGGAGGAATACAAGCATTCGACATAGAGGACTTTCACAGTTGAACTACCTGTGCTCATAAATGTGAGATTTTGAGAGCGGCCATTTATTGTGAAAGTAGTTTGGTTTGAGTAACATAATACGTTCATATATCGCAATCTCGAGCAAGGCGTCGTAAAGAACAGCTCGAATTTTTTACACGAGTTGTACTATAAGCATAAATAAGGAACAGCCGCCCGTTAAGAAAAACAATAAATCATTTTCACACTTTCCCTTCTACTTGTAGCATAAAAATTGCATTACACACTAAAAGATTACTTACACAGCCAACCTCTTTGCATACAATTCCGAGTCACACGTTTCCATAACTGTTGTGTGCCTGTACAACACTATCGATTACCATATACATGACAGAAGAGAAAATGACGATTTAATTTTTACAGAAAGTGGAGCACAGGACAACCTGTTGTGTTTACCCGTCTATTACGAACACCAACAGTTGCACGCTTCAGAACTGCTTGTTTCATACAATATCGTATAAAGTAAGTAAGTATACACCTACTACTATTACAAAGGAAAGTCCAATGGAGAAATACACTTGTTAATAATATATCAATACAATAGCAAGACCATTAAAACTTTTATTTTGTTAGTGAATGAAAGAAGATAGGATCTCTGGACAAATATTTTGCACGCAACAGCACGTAGTAAAACATTAATGTGAGTTGTACAGATATTCCAAACAATGTCGCAATGTTGTTAGAACGCCTGGAAGTCAACAGCATTTCTTTGAACACCCAACACACAATAAAGGTCCATATAAATAAATTAAAGTCGAATAACTGTCTATATAAAACTTTTATAATGATTTGCTATCAGATTTTGATAGACCATAGAAATGTAGATGGACTACTAGGTGTTGCAACGGTGAAAGGAAAGTTTGTGTGGTTTGAGATGAGAAAATTCAACATTGTGGCTGTAAACCTCATAAAGAAATTGTTTTGCAAGCTGTGATAGTTAGGAAATGGAAGAACAAAGGAGAATCGCAATGTTTCTTTGCTTATTTTACCTTTGTGAGAAAGAGCAATGAATCCAGTAAGTTATTTGCCTTTGTGATGTACAATTCAATTTTCCCTTGAGCATTCTACTTTGTACTGCCAGAGCAGTTCACAGTAACAGATATTTACCACGTGCGCGTTCTCCTAATATTTCACCTTTTACAAGAAGACATAAAACTAATAGGAAAGTCGTCGTAATTTCGCTTTCAGTTAATTCAATTCGCATGAAAGATTTTCTCAACATAAAGAGAAACCAGTGTGGCTCATGTTATGTCAAAAGAAAGAAACCCTACAATACCCAGTAAGGATACAGGATACAAACAACACAATCAACGCAAAATGTATTTCAAAAAGAATGAAAACACAGAGTCCGGAAACAAAAACATTTTTGCCTCAAATGAAAAGGATTTGTTCACACTGAATACCGACAAGAGAATATAAAACCAATGTTAGTTTTGTAAGATCAGACAAAGGAATTAACCATTGACAGTCAAGTACTTGAAGGTATTCCCTTTCAACACAACATAAATAACTTTTAAACAAGCTTTATTCTTTTCTCTTTATTATACGAGTCGAGAAACCCTAAATTTACGCCACACATGTCCATCATTAAATACATATATATAATAAATATGATTACGACATAAATGTGTTGCGAAATTCACAGTATTCAAATGTAAATAAGAAAAACGCATTTGTTTTGTAAGAAAGCGCCTCCAACAAATTATTTCAATATGGTACAAAATAGTGAGAAATCATTTTCTGTGTCTCTTAGAATATCTTCAGAAGGTAAACCTACCAGTTAAGTTGACTTAGGGAAAATTAAAATAATTCTAAATTTACATTTTACACACAGTTGTTATGTGCAAAGCAACCTACACAAACTGAGGGTTTTGCATTTTAAATTATTCATTTATGCATGCAATTATGTTTGAAGAAAACTTACAACATAAATGAAGAGAATAATAAGTCAGAATAGATAAGACATTATATTCGTTATCTATTCTTTAATTCTGTAGAAATTTTAGTTGAGGTTACCTAAGCTGATTTTTTAGACAAAATTTTACCCCAGTATACCTATATATACAATAGCTCTGTATCAATACGAAGTTCATCAAATGGTTTTAGACTATTGTATTTCCTATGCTTTATACAGGAATCTATCTAATGTATTATTTTCCTTCAATTTACAATTTTTGCAACAAAAATAACGCCTTTCACTTCCACATTGCTAGGACCTTAACATTTTGTACCACCGAATTGAAAAACCATTAAAATACGAGCAAAAGAGGTCTATTATTATGAGGACAGCGTTATAACCCCTCCAGTTTCGTTTTTAATTGCAAATCATTTCATTCGTTCAAATTTGGTAGACTGACTTTGAAAGAGAGAATCTAATCCCATTCTAGTATTAATGAGAAACCAGAGAAAGATAGGGAGTATTAATAATTGATCGCTCATGAATGATGCTTTCCATACTTAATTTTAAAAACCCCATAGCAAAATATCTGCAGATCCACGGCCAGGTGTAGGACTATTGAAAGCACAACTTGACTTGACACTTGACCACATTGAATATTATTATCCTAAAATAATTCTGCTTATTGTTGTCATCTCAATCTACATACAAATGCCATCCATTTCGTGTTTGAATAATTTTAGAAACTTCAGAGACCTCTAATTAGCTGATATTATGCTTGGCTTGATTTCTTTACATAAGTTACCATGTACTCAAACTCATTTTATGATAATTAGAATATAGAAATAAACATAGAAATACAAGAGTGTTCATGAATTTATAAAGCTCGAGAATTTAGAGCTGTAAAACCAATGAAAAGTTTTTATAATCAAATTTCTCATTCCGATATTAGCTACTTAATTTCTCTTGGCAACTGGAAAGTACAACTTTGAAGATTTTAGTGCAGCATTAAACTTCTAAAGTGACGCGGCACATCTGGTAAATGCATAAAACAATACAAAATATTATTACTTCTGCTGTTTCGCACACAACGCAAATAGTCATTTGAAACTGCTAATTTGCGTCTGTCAGAAACCCTTCCCTCAGAAAGTCTCTTTCTCTCTCAGACGACCAAAAGAGCTACTCTTTGTCTCAATATTTAATTTTATTACCAAAGTTTTAACAGCTAATTGTCAACAGAGACTCGCCTAAAGAGCTTTCAAGAATACGAAATGGAAATGGCGTAAATACGAAACTCAGAAATAAGAACAGTAATTTAATTATTTTATTGCCTTGGAATGTGGACCTAATTTACTTCAATATTTGCATTTACAAAGGAATGTATACATACCATGTCTAATATAGAATACCTAACTTGTAAATTATACATACATAGTTAACATAGCTCTCGCTTCGGTAATTTGGGTCCCACCTCCGAGCTATATATATCCAATACCTAAATATTTTACAATCCTTTTATATTACACTTAAAACGTTCACATTAAATATAGAAGTATTTGTCTATACATGCATCACAGACCCAATAATGCATGCATGCATAGACAAACTACTAATTAAAAAACTTTGGTAAAACATTAAGTGAAGAGTAAAGGGATGCTGTTTATCAATTAAGCATTTACAATTTTGTTGCAAAAATGTTTGCAACTTTTAGCTTATTTTATTCGCTCAGGAATAATCCATATTCATCGCTCCGACATAAATAAACAGCAAGAAAATCAAGCGAGGAATTTAATACGCT
Organism: Pogonognathellus longicornis; assembly: GCA_034694085.1. Taxonomy (NCBI): domain Eukaryota; kingdom Metazoa; phylum Arthropoda; class Collembola; order Entomobryomorpha; family Tomoceridae; genus Pogonognathellus; species Pogonognathellus longicornis. Next base: position 4,430 of record JAQFYB010006233.1, on the reverse strand, counting down.
TCATCTTGAGTCACGGCCGAATCAAGGCTGGATTGCGACTAGTGTAAGAGTATTTCTACGAAAGACGAAGACTTTTCGATTCCAAGTGGAATAAACTGATTAAACTCTCGAATCCAATTAAGAATAATTGAATGAATCTGCTAATGGAACCAAATGAAATAACTACACGAGTCACACGAACGAGGACAACGCTGATCCTCTCTCCCTCCCTTTTAGTCCAAATAAGTATTCAGCAGCATTCTCACCATACAACTCTCACAATCCCCATTTCACAATTTCGCAACAACAAACCACCACTTGGACCAACAGAGTTCTCAACTAACACATAAGTACAAACTAAGTGACCAGGCAGCAGCAGCCCCATCACCAACACAGTATAACAACGTCAAAATTAATGGCTCTGTCTGTAAATATATTATTACTCCACAATGCAATCCTTTTCACAGTCATATAACACAAGCTCTACAAACAGATCCTGTATTTCCAGTTATTTATAATCCTCCACTCCCAGCAGTCCCAGCCATACGAAATTCAATCGATGGCATCCATGCAGTGTTTTCAACAGTGACAATGCAATAGAAATGAACTTGCAATTGCACTTAATAATAATATCGTTGCTCCATTTAATGCTATGTATTTATCAATGTTTCTTTTCAATGTACAACATGCCACAAATGTATGCTAAGTACACAAAAGAGGGAGAATCTGTTGCACAGTGCATGCGTTTATCAAACATGCTCACCACTCATCGGCAGCATCCACGGAAAGCCTTGAGTTGACAAGGATCAGCAGACTATTGTACCATTATTATAATCATTTATTGAAATAAATGCATTATACACATTTTTGGGTGGTGTAATAGTCTCCTGATCCTTCAAAACTCAAGGTTTTCTCTCGATGCTGCCGATGAGTGATGCTGACTACAAAATAGGTGTTGAACAATCATAATAGTATGAATTACATTTTCTAGAAAATGCATACGTGGAATGTTATTGACCAGTTTTATTTTCTTATAGCAATTTGAAAAACTTTTATTATTATTAATTATTATTATTAATTATAAAAATCAACCTTAAATTCCCACCATTGTCAAAATGCAATATTTCACGTATGTACGAAAAATTTGGGGTATAGTGGGATAGTCTTAAAATTAAGTATAATTTATTAAATCTGTTTTTCATTGCTATATTCATTACTTAGAGTGGACTGTTTAATGATGTTAGCTTTCTGGAATATTAGACTAAATTGATGTTTTAAACTTAATTGTAAATTAATCACTTCAGACTATCTGGTTGTGCGCTTAGGGAAATTGAAGTAATTTAACTCCATTTGAAAAGTTTTTAGTTTTAGTTTGTGTGAATAATTAGGAAACGCCCGTCTAAATCTGTAAATTTGAGAAAGATGATGTGCACATTGCAATATATAAGTATCTGCTATCCCCTAATGCTGCATTGACCTAAAAGGATAAAAGGTATTCGTAGTAGTAGTTCTATTAAAATATAATCAGTGTAGTAAAATAATTTCTCATTGAAATAAAATAAACTACTTTCTCCGACTCTTCTGCAACTTTTCTTTAACTTTGATAATTTTTAGCAACAAGGAGTTTGAAGGAAAATGAGGGAAAACAGAATTCTATTCCTTTTTGGCAAAGCACACACCTAGTATAAAAAGGAGAAGAGTAGGAGTAGGTACATGTGTTCAGGTGGTGTGTGTGAGCCAAGCAAAGAAGGCCGAGGGAAAGAACGTGGAGAAAAATAAAATGTACTACACAGGCTAACATTTCATTTAACTGAATACACAGTAGCCGTGCACAAGAGAAACTCCTGCAAACAGAAATGGCACAAAGAGGAATTGAGGATTTTGAGAATTACAACTTTCCCTTACGGTAAACGTGAAGAAAGAAGAAAAAAGTTGACAGAAAGGAAGGAGTAGACGATAGGCTCCTGCAGGACATAAAAAGCACAGTAAGCCACAGAAGAAAAAGCTGTCGAAAGTTACAATAGTAATGAACTACGTAAGTAGAACTTTTCCCTCAGTACTGAAGTTCAACAAAACCACTCCGAGGAGTCTCACACAACGTCACAACAACCCACAGAGAAAGTCTGTGTTGTGTCTCCTATAAGGTCGGCTCCCATTTTCCATTTGTGTGTCTCCAAGTGGACTCTACAGCTTATTCTCAACCCCACCAACCTACTTACGCTATTAAACGCACTATTTTCCAACACCACTCATCTCACATATAACTTACACACCTAGCATCGTACAGCATGTGCACACCTTATATATTATTAGCACTACACCACACTCTTGTAAATACCTACGTATACCAAATCAACTCCTAGCACACTTACTTTATACATATATACACTCTACTCACCTATCAACTAACACACACACACAAATACCTATATATCTTGGATGCATCTACATTGAACATACCCCATGATATACTTACCTAGGAAATACTTGATAAAGATGTATAACATATATCCAGCCTTTCTACATCCATAAAAAATATACTCTTAACAGTTAACCCTTCAAGGAGCCTTCATATACGACGTTCCTCAAATATCGACACAGACACAGGGTGAAGTGAACTTATCTTGAAATGGCTGACTGCTTTGTGAGATGAAAACATTTTCGGGGCAAGACGGAGAATTGAGTAATGCACTCTCAGAGTACATGATGTATTTGTATATAGATATTGACGTATCTATCTATTGATAACGCTCAAAAACCCGTTAGTCTAGCAACTATATCATACATCATAGACATTTTGAAATGGAAGAATTCAATAAGCGCTTGATATAAGTCTATAGGATAGACGCTATGATGTTAATATTACAGGTTGTATATTTTGTAAAGTTGTAGGTACATGTAGGTATGTGTAACATGTAATAACACTAATACATATATATCAAGGAAGGTATATTTTATGTTGTATAAATGTATAGTAGAAGAAATGTAGTGGCTTGAGTTTAGATGGTGAGTTGGAAACTGACGATAAGTTGTCTATGGTGTTATAGAATGAGGTCAACTTCTCTCGGGACTAATGGGCTAAATTACAGCAAGCTAATCGAATCGGGCGATGGGAATCAAATCAACAAAGACGTGACTCAAACCAACTAAATTCATATAAACACATACGAACAAAAGAGAACTTCTGACAACAAAACAATCCTTTAGGTAGTCTCCAACTCTTCTACGAGTACAAGAAAGAACCTCATCTATTTACGCTTAGCAAACCGTTTGCATTTCTGGTGGTAGTTTTGAAATCAACACAATCGTCTCTCTCTCTCTCTTTCTCTCTTTCTCCAAAGCTCAACTACTATTGCTACACAGAAAACAAATTCACTGCTGCCCACATTATTACTAAATATTACAATAGCAACACTTATTTCCTACAAATACTGCTGTTATGTTGCAAGTACAACAGTGGAAAGACTCTTGCTACACAAACATCAATATCATCAGATTAAATAATGTCTCTTACCAACCACCACCATTTCTACCACCAGCTACAAGTACAAATAACTTTTCCGATCATTCCCAACTATTTTCCAAGTCCACGCTATCTAACCAACCAGCTTCTCCATTTCCTAAATCACTTCATAAGGGATAACCTTACTGTTATGTTATGAATCATGATGTAGTACAACTAATAACTAACTACAACTTATATCATTATGTAACTTGAGCAAAATAGACAGAAACATAAGGTCTCGGTATTTCCATCATTTCAGCTCAACGTCAATTCTATATAATGTCCGACTCTTTTTTAATAAACAAGTACAGTAGTTGTATTACTACAGAAAACTTGTACCTACTATAGAAAACCTATACTTAATATACAAAACTTACAACTTAGTAAAGAAACAAGCATTAAATCATGATTTGCTTTGATGGTTCACTTCTTCTATGATTTTCATTCGTCATATTGAATATGGGCAAAAAATTACAAAGAAGATCATACTAAACAATTACGGGGGTAATTTATTTAAGGGATTTATGAGAAATTTGAAAAGCTTGATAATTATATGGAGGGGGAAATCCTTGTAGTAGCTTATTAAATTGTAAGTAGTGTCTCTTTAATATAATGAATAGTTTTTGAACTTTCTGTTAGTTTAAATAGCTAGAAAATGTATATTTTATATAACAGCATAGGCGCAGTAAATGGTAAAGTAAAAGGAGCTCATTTCTATACTCCTCGGCAAAGCTGTGGATAGATAAGCCGCTTATCGCGGAACTTGTCATTCGCCCAGACATCAACCCGTGTGAAAATTGGCATTTTGTTTGCTATATATGCATTTCTCCAATGGCAAACACATCAGAGTGAAATTTAACCACAGCTTTCCCAGGAAGAATCAAAACTGGGAAAAACGAATAACCCGTTTGGGGATTTGCAGTGGGGTTGGTTAGGGCAATGGCAG
>JAQFYB010006232.1:0-12604 GCA_034694085.1 Pogonognathellus longicornis | reverse complement strand
TATAAAGCTCATTGCTGTGTACTTATTGCGTTTCATTCCTTTCCTTCATCAAACACCAGCTTTTACATTACTGGAGCTAGTGCAAAATAAACTAAAGCAATTACTATTGGCGTACAAAGGCTTGTAGGTTGATAAAAGGGCAAAAGTATTTGCTCCTTTAGTAGGATCGATTTTAAGTATTTCCGGTCCTCTTGGGTGAATTGAGATGAGGAAGTCTGGTGAATTTCGTATAGCAGTATAAATTAGTATAGGAATCGTCATAGTGGATTACAGGCGTGGTGTTTAGGTTCAGGGACAATGTAAAATAGCGCTTATCCCACTGCTTCTGCAATATACTATTATTATACCTAATCTTTACTGTACGAAGTGCCATTATTCGGATGTGCGCTACGCGGTGAGTTTGTAGAACTGCGGAAGATCGGTTGGCATGTTGTAAGATTCAGTTCTACAACTGAATCTTACAACATGCAACGTTTTATTATTATGTAGTTCGGCTATAATGTTCTTGCCTTATATTGAACCTATATACATACCTATAATACATAGGTATACATAATACTTTTGCAAATGTGACGTAAAATTTCATAATAAACTTTATATACACAGCAGTGCAGTATAAGTGATTTTGGATATATGTACGTTAATAAAAGAGACAAGGCACCATGGTACGTTTAGCAAACTTCCTGCTGATAGATATATAATATTATACGATGTGAGCCTAAAAGCTTTGAGTCAGTACTTGATAAAGAATATAATATTATATATTCTATGTAAAGTCCAGAAACAAATAGGTACTAATTTTTATATAGGAAATAATTTTACAATGATTTGCTACTATACTGACTACGAGAACACGTACAAAGTGAATATATGGACAGAAGGAATAATATCTTGATTTGCAGACGAGAACGAGAGTCTGCTGGAATAAAAAGTGCAATTTTTGTTTTAGTAGAGATATAAAACGGAATGATTCAGAAGAGCAAACAAGATGCCTATTGCCTATAAGCAAATGTTTATTGTAGTGCAGTTTGGTATGGGAGAGTGATAAGGATATCTGTATTGTGCACTGGATAGTACGTGAGAGAGATATAGAAAAGAGCAGTGCTCTGCTGGGGATAGATAGAATAGAAGTGTTCCGTGAAAGTCTTGTGTTTGAGTGGAGGCAGAGCAGAGAGGCGGCAAGGGTGACACTGTGCTATTTCTTCAGATTTTGCTTGGGTTTTTTGTGTGTGGTGCATGGAATAGTGAAGGAAAGAATATCTGCAGTCGCATCACACAATTCACACATCTGCTGACTGAGCGAACTCCGTTCGGTGCCCGGCTCCGTTGGATCCTTTCCATCTTACACTCTCATTCTTCCGTACCAGTGTGTGTGTGTATGTGCGAAAGGATGAGCAATAATAAGCACAGCACTGAAAAGCACACCAACATCAAGTGCAAAAGGAATTTTTTATTGCAGATATTACACACTGACTTTTCTCTGCTAGTGTTGATTGTAAATAGAAAATATAGGAGTGATATTGGTTGTTGAGACGTACATTAAGTACATACGTAAGTGTACTGTACATGGATGTGTTACGACATTCACCTATTTTTACTGCACATTACACACTCGTCCATACACTTTATACTTATATAGCGTAACTTCTAATATCTAAAATCTACCTACTCTCTTCTATCTTTCTCTCGGACTCACTAATCTTTTGTTCTCAACTTCTTTACTTTGACATAAGTAAGCAAGTCGACTTACTGAACAAAAGCAGCTATAGCAAATACTCCGCTTACAAATTGATACCACACAATCAAATTGCAAGCAAAGATTCTCAACCAAATAGTGTTTACACATAAGGTGCCATATAGGTGGTAGTCAAGTGTTCATCTGTTTAGTCGGGTTTTCGCTCTTCCCTCTTTAACCTGTATAGTTATGGATTTCAGAGAGAAAAAACACCGTATAAATCCAAGACAAAATGCATCTCTTCTATCTAAACTCTTCTTCTTGTGGATATACCCGCTGTTTCGAAAAGGCTCCAGAAAGGATTTAGACATAGATGATATGTACGATGTGCTCACCGAAGATATTTCCGATACACTAGGAACCCGCCTTGGCATGTAAGTACTAATAATATTGTTACTCTTTTAAATAATATTATTCTTGTCTTATTTTTTAATATTTTATTAAAATGAAGTGTTTGTAATCTACAATGCGTGTAACAAAGAATGCTTTATTAGTAGCATGAAGATAATTTTTGTCTCATGTCATTTGTTATTACAAACAAATATTCTGTAAATAGCAAAAAATTAACATTACTCTATGCATCTTTCTGAAGTTTTCTTATTGAAATCAAATAATATTTCCTGTATACTGTTTGTATTGCGCCCTTGCACTTTTTACGCTTCCATATGTACATTAAAGTGAAGAATTTCATTTATTTAAATCGCTAGTACAGATACAATGTATGTGGTTGCACAAAAACAAAAACATAAATAATACACTACATAGATTTTGATAACCTTCATATGAAAAAATTAAACATAAAATTATGTATAATTAGCACATATATATACATAATAATATGTATGGTAACTTTAGTCATTACGGAACACTTTTTTCAGTAAATATGCAAGAGTGCATAAACATTCACACGTATCAAATTACTGACTTAAGAAAATCATTCGTAATCATAATTAAGCTGATAATGATGTGTACAACGTTTGTAGGAGTCATGAATAAACAAAACTCAGCTGGCTGAGTGTACCCCTCCCTCATGACTTTATAATTGCTAAATGTTTACTGCTACTTGAATTTCTGACAGAATGACTTACATAAGGAGCTTGAAAGTTTATCTATAAATAAACATCTAGAGAATGTTTACATTGTTCGGCAAGAGATTTGGCTTGCAATCTCTTTGTACCTCATTAGTTGTTATGAAGCGTGTGTTTGTTATTTTTTCACTTGTTACACTAATAATATTGCACTTTGAACTTGAAACTAGAACAGTAGAACTTTATTTAATAATCTCAATAATTACAAAAGGTAATCTACATAACTGAGTAGCAAGTTTGTGGCATGTTTTATTTAGACGAATAATTTATAAGGTTACTACGAATGAAACCTTTAAACCTTTAGTGGAAAACTTGTATCAATATGCATTCTTACTTCCTCTATTAAATTCTTTATACTTACCCTATTTGGGGTAATTTACATAACATTATTATTTATGATTTATTACTCAAAAACTAGAGAATGGGAGGAACGAAGAAAAGCTGCCGAGCTGAAGGGCCGTCGTCCCAAATTCTACAAAGCTTTGCTTGGAGTTTTTGGAAAAACGTACATGTTTCTCGGACTTGCTGTGCTTATTGATGAATGCGTGATACGGTGAGTAATTCTATGCGTAATAAATCAAATTCACTATATACACATAAAAATCATAAATAGTTGTTGATCTCTGATTCATTATGACACTGAAGTAAACTAAGAATGATAAAATTAGACTGCATGTCTCGCTGACATAGTCCTTATGGAATAATATTTACTATGCCATGTCCTACAAACAAAGTGAGTAACTCAAGGATTTTTTTATTTTAGAGTTGCTCAACCGATATTCCTTCGACTCCTTATTAGATCTTTTAGTGACAATTCAACTTTGACGGAACAGTATTGGTATGCTGGTGGTGTGTGTATGACGTCCTTGGTCCATGCTCTTATTATTCATCCTCTGTCCTTTGCAATTTTGCACATTGGCATGAAATGTCGGATTTCCTCTTCATCCCTGATTTACAGAAAGGTATAATGAAGCATGAAACAATATTACTACATACTTACTACACAAAGCTATATAGTGCAGTTAACATGAAACTGATTATCTTGACGGATTTTTCCACAACAATTTACGTGAGGGGCATAAAATGTGTATTGTATTTAATTTGCTTTTACAAACCTTTTTTCAAATTATGCTTCACAGACTCTGCGTTTAAGCCACAAAGCACAAGGACAAACAACCGTTGGGCAACTAGTGAATCTTTTATCAAATGATGTCAATCGATTTGACTATAATGTACTATTTATTCCCTACTTGTATATTGGTCCGATTCAGACTGTGATCTTTGTCTTCTTTCTATGGGAAGAACTTGGAGTTTCGTGTCTTGCAGGGATTGGCTTTGTATTTCTACTCATGCCACTTCAATGTAAGATTTAAGCCGAGTTTCATCTTTAAGGACGCACGTAAATAGTCAATAGCATATTAGCGTTCAGTTCAGTTCAGTATTAATTAAGTTTGTTTTTGTAGATTACATAGGAAAGCTGTCAAGAACGTTTCGGTTTAAAATAGCTCAAAAGGCAGACGAAAGAGGACGAATAATGAATGAGATTATCATCGCCATGAGAGTCATTAAAATGTACGCTTGGGAGAAACCGTTTACAACGGTAGTCAACAGTATTAGATTGTAAGTGACTTTTGACATTTCCCTGTAACGCCGACCTTCCCTTGTAGTGAAAAATGGGACACGTTTAATGTAATGAATTTTCCTGATGGATTGTCTTTTTGTTATCAAGACACGAAGTACAAGTTTTGCGAAAGAGGGCATATTTACGTAGCTTTTACCTGTCACTGCACATCTCGTCGTCGAAACTGATACCTTTTCTGACTTTTCTCACATACGTCCTGTTCGGAAATACCCTGACTGCTGATAAAGTTTTTTTCTCAGTTGCTATTTTCAATGTTATTATTCAAAACATGATCTCCACATTACCGTCTGCCGCTGCTGGTATCGGTGAATTGATTGTTGCAACAAAACGAATCGAAGTGGGTATAAAATATCATGGTTTTTCTTTATATGATTCAATGATTAATTTATGAATAATTTGATAATTTTTGTGCACTAGTCATTTTTACTCTTAGACGAGCAAAAGGCAAATGCTAATCATATTTTAAAGGGGAATAACAATGAAAAATCAAATACACCATTGATTCACATGGATAGAGTTACTGCAAGGTAATAATATTCTGACTGTTTACATACACATATACGATTTTGACGTTTTAATAGATGGGTAATTGATTTATCTTGTTTGATTTTTTTAGCTGGACTGATCTTAAATTGACTCTGGATAATGTGTGCGCGACATTAAAAGGAAATCAGCTTGTGATGATTGTAGGTCCCGTTGGTTCTGGAAAAGTATGTGATGCAATCAATTTTAATTCAATTTTATGGCATTTTAAGATATACCTACTTTATAATATACCAATTAGAGAAATTGACTTGTCATGTCGTATCACTTTTATTAGCTCATAATATATGTAAATGATTTCTGATAGACCTCTCTGCTTCAAGCTCTCTTGGCTGAGCTACCGATCGTGGAAGGAAAGTGCCATATTAGTGGAACGACTGCCTATGCCTGCCAGGAACCATGGATTTTCTCTGGAAATTTACGACAAAATATTGTGTTTGGTCGAAATTATGATGAAAATCGTTACCAAGATGTGATATCTGCATGTGCCCTTGAAAGTGACTTATGGCAATTGCCATTAGGTGATATGACTATAGTTGGGGAGCGTGGAATTACTTTAAGTGGGGGCCAAAAAGCTCGTGTTAATTTAGCAAGAGCCCTGTATCAGGAAGCGGAGATTTACATGATGGATGACCCTTTGAGTGCTGTTGATACTAGAGTTAGCAGACATATTTTTGAAAAATGTATTAAAAAGTACTTGAAGAATTCCTTACGTATACTTGTTACTCATCAGCTTCAGTATCTTCCACAAGCTGACCACGTAATCGTGTTTAATCACGTAAGTGACCGTTTCGGCTAAATGTTCTTAAATATTATGGAACAAATGGATTTTTTGTTTAAGATTTAGAGAATTATTTTTGTGTAACAGGGACAAGTACTTGCGCAAGGAACTTATTTGGAACTAGTAGAGCAAGGAATAGATTTTGTAAGCTTAATGACAGGCGAAAGTGAGGAAGACACTATAAGAAAAGCCAGCATTACGAAAATGGAAGCGGTATGATCATTATATGCAAACTAGTTTTAAGAAAGTAATAATTATGTTTTACTTTTGGTTTTGATTGTAATTTTTGTGTAATGTAGATTTCTCAAGAAATCAAAAAGAAACATGAAAAACGTGAAGAACAAAATGAAAAAATGGCTGCCGGAAGTGTAACAGCTAGGACCTATTGGGAATACTTCCGTTCGGGCGATAGCCTTGCTGGAATGAGTTTAGTATTCAGTGCTTTCTTACTTTCTCAACTTCTATACACTTTCTCCGACTACTGGCTTTCATTCTGGTGAGTGAGACAAAAAATTCAGTGGTTCAAGGTCCATGTGAATGTAGTATAACTAATATTAAGTAACATGTTGTGTATCTTATAAAAATGGACTGCATTGTTTGACTGTCATGTTGAATTTTCTTAGGACAAATCATGAAGAACTGTGGTCAAAAACTACCAAAATAAACTCCAGTGAAAATAATAGCACATATTTTAATGTCACGGAACAGAACAATTCAGAGAACAGTACAATGGGGTCTTTGGAGCTGGAACATTATTTCTACCTAGGACAGAACTTTTACATTTTAGTATACAGTGGACTTGTTTTGTCAATAATCATTGCTACCAATGTTAAGGCTGCCTATTTCTTTCGCTACTGTATGCGCATCAGCATTAATGTCCATAACCGAATGTTTTCAAGTCTTGTTCGAGCACCAACGAAATTCTTTGATGAAAACCCTTCCGGTTAGATTTTATATAACGTCAAAGAACATAGTATGTATAACATAATGACGGGAACAGTTTTAGTATGAATTCGTTCATGTTTTATTGTTCTTTTTTTGGTACACAGGAAGGGTTATGAATCGATTTACTAAAGACCTTGGGTCGATGGATGAAAACCTGCCTTCAGCATTCTTTGATGTGCTGTCTATTTTCTTGCTCATGATCGGTGTCGTGATAATTGTTGTAGTGTCCAACTACTTCATATTCATACCAAGTGCTTTAATAATCATTGCCTTATGGCTTATTAGAAGGTTTTATATCAAAACTGCCAGAGATGTGAAGCGAATCGAAGCAATTAGTAAGATTTTAAAATTAACTTTGTTAACTACATTTTAGAAAAATACCAGAAATATAATGTTTTAAATTTTGACTGATAGCTAGAAGTCCTCTCTTTACTCATCTTGCGGCCTCTATACAAGGTCTAACAACGATTAGGTCATCACACACTCAACACATTTTGATAAATCAATATGATGGCCATCAAGTAAGATTTTCGAAAAATTATTTGTAACTTGTAAAGCTATTTCTGTACCTATTTTATTGTACACATGAATCTTCTATTAACATGTAGATATGTATAATAACTATACATTAACTGTATCTATATAGGATTTGCATTCTTCAGCATGGTTCCTATTCATTTCCTCTAACAGATGGTTTGGCATGTGGCTAGAAATGATATCCGTTATATATCTTATAATTGTCACTTTCAGTTTTCTTGTTTTGACATCAAGTAAGTCTACACTTTCTCTTCAAAACATTTTGATTCTAGTAAAGTTTATAAATGTCGAATTAAACTAGACATTCTCAACACAGTGGAATAGTAACATTTTTTTGATTTATAGCTGTCATGAGTGGAAATGTTGGCTTAGCCATCTCCTCTGTTTTAACTCTAACGGGAACTTTTCAATGGGGAATGCGACAATCAGCCGAAATGGAAAATTTGATGACATCAGTAGAAAGAACGTTAGAATACGCACACTTGAAACCGGAAGCTTCTTTGGAATCTCAACCAAGTAATATATAAAAACTACATATAATATTGATGACATGACACAATAGAATATGCATGTAAAACTTGATTTGTAATGATTGAATGTATTATAGAGCAAGCTCCTCCAGACGACTGGCCTTCTATGGGTGTAATAAAGTTTAATCATGTGCATTTGGCCTACAAAGAAGAAACGGTCCTCAAGGATCTGACGTTCGATGTCAAGTCTAAAGAAAAAATAGGAATTGTTGGAAGAACAGGAGCTGGGAAAAGTTCAATAATTGCCGCATTGTTTCGAATGACGGAACCAACAGGAGAAATATTAATTGATGGAGTTCGTATAAACGATATTGGCCTTCACGATTTGCGAAAAAGAATTTCTATTATTCCACAAGACCCTGTTCTTTTTTCGGGCACCCTACGGTACAATCTAGATCCTTTCAATGCTTTTTCGGACTGCGAATTATGGAGGGTTCTGCGAGAGGTAAACTGTTAATTGTATTCAACATATTATCAATTAGTCTATGTTTATCTAAACTAGTTTTTGTGATATTCAAATTATATAGGTGGAATTACATGAAGCAGTCCCAGCATTGGATTTTAAAGTTGCTGATGGTGGCAGCAATTTTAGTCTGGGACAACGCCAGCTTGTTTGTCTTGCGAGAGGTACATACAATTTTCATGAATTTTGAATTTGGTTTAATTGTTAGAGTACAACTTTATAAGAAATGTTACAGATAAATAACGACTAATTTCTTAATAGCAATCTTGAGAAAAAATAAAATTTTGGTTATGGACGAAGCAACTGCCAATGTGGACCCTAGGTAAAAATCTTATTAGCAATTTTTAAATAATCATACGAAAGTTCAAAGTTGAATTAAATTTGTATGCTATTAATTTCAGAACGGACAATTTTATACAAGAGACAATTCGTACTAAATTTGCGGATTGCTCAATTATTACAATTGCTCATAGACTGCATAGGTATGAAATACGTTCATATTGCTTTTATATTATTTATTAAGGGTTACACCAAGTTGGGTTACACCAGCTTATACAATTAACAGCTCCAAGAAATTGACATTTCTGTTTTATAATTGATTTTTGGATAAATACTTGCAAAGAAAGGAAATTATCTTAATTTCTTGAGATAACAATAAGTGCTTACAGTCGCACCCCTGTCATGTCTGAGTTCTTTGTTTAGAATTAGTATTAACTATTCAGTAGTTTAGTATTCATACCATTACAGTGCTGGTATGAATACTAAGTTAATACTGGTACAGCACTGTCAGTACGTACCGTTACTTGTTCACATTGGGAGTTATTATGTTAAAATCTAATTTAATTTTAATTTATAGCGTGATGGATTCGGATCGTATACTGGTGTTGGAAGGGGGTAGAGTTAAGGTAATTTACAAAACATAAAATCAGCATTACTTATATTAAGTATGATTGAACTCAATTCATCTTGCCATTTTTTGTGTTTAAGGAATATGATCATCCTCATATTTTACTAAAAGACAGTGATGGTGTTTTGACGTCCATGGTTAGACACACAGGCAAGGCTGGAAGTGCCAATTTAAGACAAATGGCACGAAAGGTAAGTTTGTATTACGAACAGCAAATGGTTAATGAAAATTTCTATCATGATTCAGAGACTAATTCAATGCTATGTTTCCATTTCTTAGGCTTATGAAAATAATGTAAGCATCCTACAAAATAAAATCAACTCTATTGACAATATCAATGACAATAAGGAAGTATTCGATTCCAAATAGTTATCAACATCTGTGATATTAGTTTAAACGAATATTTTGTATAATGAATAATGTATATAATTGTAATCTATTATTATTGAATATCGCCAGTTACTGTAAGGAGACAAGTGGTTGTATAAGGTGAGTGTAAGTATTATTTTGTGCTAAAGACTTAATGTATAATATAATGTATTGTAAACGTAATGCATATACATGCACTACCGAATGCAAAGTATACAAGTTTGTTTTTAAAAGCTAGTTTAATTTTATAAAATCAAAATAAATTATAATTCTTCAGATATGTGTTGGTAAAAATTATTTTATTATTATTCATTTCATTGACATTATCAAATCGACCCAAATAACCAATACACAGTACATTACATGACAGAAACAATTATACGTACTGCATTCAAGATGTTTAAAGATTATTTAGATTATCCAAACCCAATATTCATTGATATGATCTACTATATTTTACCTTATGTATTCTTTAACACACCTTGATTGCATTGTAGAACATTAATATAGGTCAGGCAGTGATAGTGGTAGGTATGTAGAAGAAAATGACCAACCGGAAATGCTGAAATGAATTATTTAGTATTTACATTCTGGCAATGGATTTCAATGAACTTATTTTCTATAATTGAATTTGAGCAATTTCTTCGCAAACTTCATCAATGCCAGGTAGGTATTCTTCGTCACTTTCTTCATCAGCGTCCATAACAGTTTGTTCCGATACCTCTTCTTCGTCCGGTTCATCCTCCTGTGGACATGTACATAATCCTGGCATTTTCATAGAAAATAAATCTTCGATTCTTTTTTTGTCATCCAAATTATCATCAGCATAATAAGTAGCATCAACATGAGACGAATGTGGATATCTCTGTGGTTTCAGAACGGGTATTCTTCCTGCAAGCATTTCTTCAACTATGCAGTCTGGGGAGTCACACACCTTAGTGGCCCCTGTTGGGGGAAGCGTAATTCTTGCTCCCCAATCTGCAAACGGTTTACTTACGTAAGGCACGTGTCCACGTACTTGCAAGTAATCATACTGCATTCTCAATGTCATGGTATTGTTTCTGAAAGTTTCAAACTCCAAAGAAAAATAAGATCTCTTCTCCTCAACTAATGACTGTAGAAGAAATTGACAATCTTTGAAAAAGTTATCCAGCAAAACCTTACAGTAAACGTCAAATATTATAATGTGTCGCCGGAAATCTTCCGCGGGTTCCAAAGTCTCATTGAGCACTTTGTCATAAGTCCAGCTACCATCTCTTATTTCGCGAAATAGATTATTGTACTCAACTTCTGTGAGATTCCATTCGTTTTGTTTGATTTCCGCCATCATTTGATGAAGATTGAAAGCCACTTTTTGAGTCTCACACAGCAAAGCAAATAATTTTTCATAGACCTGTGTTAAGAAACCAATATGAAACTCGTTTAGGTATGCATATGATTGGCCACGATTAGTTTACCACAATTAGTTAACTGAAGTTGTGCTTACCTTATCTGCTTTACGTCTATTCTTTTTATTTTGGTGTCGAACTGTGTAGCTAAGCGTTGACCCTTTTGATTTAAATAACTTGACTGCTACAGTCATTTTCACAATGGGATCTTTTAATTTCCCAGCCCCCTCAATCACACCTTCTACAGTACCAGCACCAATCAATGAGAGTAATAGTGGACTATCCCGAGCTTCATCTTTTATATATAGCTGCTTCGTGTTCTTGTCCTTTGCTATTGAATTGCAAATTGTAATGCGGGACACCGAAAAAAAGAGAGTGATATTTTCAGTTTTAATGCAAATGCTAGTATACAATTGTTCTACAGACCGCATAATATAAAATATTCTATATAGGTGTACAACAAAGTGTTGCACACAATATTACTATATAATAGAAAATTAGAACATCTACTTCATGGAAGTTAAGAATACGAATTATAGTTTTAAAAGTGACCCATAATTTTGTGACATATTATAGTTAATGAATAATATGCATATTATGTACTGTGTACTATCTGTATAGGATGAAGTTAAATGTAAACAAATAATGAATATTTTGACATACAAGATGTATTAACAGGGTTACTATGTAACTTAAGAGCTGGAACATCCGGAACTCTGCTTTCAACTATTCCTGCTCGCTGATGTCCATATACTTTTAGTCCCCCGATTTTAGATTGAGATGTTGGAAAATCAGTCCGCTTTGCAGATAGCATTCCAATCCCTGCTTTAGCTGCCATGATGCTCGTCCAATTCCTTAAATCAAACGAGAGTAAGACCAAAGATAATTCTATGTGAATATAATAAATTATTCTATGTATAATTACAATAATTAGACCAAATTATAATTTGTGAACTTTTATAGTGAGGTTTTGTCTATTGTTCTGTAAGTCTGTTAAGTTGTAATATTAGGTAGTTAAACTAAAAGCGTTGGAGTTTCAGACTGTTTGTGATGCACAGTTGCTACAAGTAAAATATTACTTACTCATACAAGAATATACGTACAGTTGGAAACAGAAATGGCGTAGCTTCGTTAAGAATTGCTGGAGAAGCAAGCATATAAATACAACCATTTTACGATATGATGTCATTTACTTGGAGTTGGAGTCGTGTTTCAACTGAAATACAATAATAATGTAGTTAATTTGTTAATTGCCACTATCCAATAACTGATCGCGTATATAACATAAACATCAATGTCAAACCATCACAAACTATATACACAAGACAGGAAATTCTAGCCACGAATCGCGTAAGCAGAAGTGCAAGCCTGCACACTACAGATGTAGACTTGTAACTCTTCCTTTTTGCGAGGGAATTCTAAATGCTGCCTAGTTAAAGCATTGTAATTTGTAAACACACACGTAAAACAAAATTGAATTTTGTAATCAAATATTTATATTTTAAAAATTGTAATTTAATTCAACCAAATTCAAGTCAAGATCCAGTTAAAGCTTGCTGAAATAAGCTCATTTCCTGAAAAACCTCTTCTTGATTCTCGTCTATACTTATTCACGAAGTACTTCTCAAATGAATAGTTTTTAAATACTAAAGAGTGCTTTTAGTATACAAGTGAGT
>JAQFYB010006231.1:0-12605 GCA_034694085.1 Pogonognathellus longicornis | reverse complement strand
AAATTATTCCATTTACCTTCTATTATTATCCTAAAAAAGAATTATCCTTCTACACCTTTCCAGTTTTTCAAAAAACGTGATTTTTGAAATCAGCTGTCAGTTGTATGGTAGATATTTGTGTATGCTCATTACGGGGCGATGGACTGTAGGCTACGCCAAAGGCACTATCTTAATAATTTGGTTTTACGCCAAAGGTACATTTTCTCTCAAAGGTACATCTCATTTCGCTGGAGTTACGCACAAGGCACTAACGCATTTACACCAAATGTTCAGGAGAGCACAAAACATTAAACAGAACATAATATTATAGTTAATTGAATTTCCTTTATTTTAAAACGCACATAATGCAATTTATTATGCTTACAAATAATAACATTAATTAATTTTTATGAGGAATTGAATAAATATTCGTGGCACTGAGCAGGAATTAATCATTTTAACTAGTCAATTCTAATAGCCGAGTTATTTGTAGGCTAACATTTATGCTAGTTGTCAGCTACCTATACAAAGAATAATGTATTTTTAATAATTTAATATCCTGAAAAATATAATTATGTTAAAATGTATGTTTTACTCATTACACTGTTGACTGTCTTTTCGGGGATAAATCAATAAATCCCTACAGCTGTATGCTGTAGACAACTCCTCTTCAGAAAATTTTCGGCCTCTGAAAAATCTAACATCGTAAATTTTTAATCTTTGATGACATGATGACTGACAATTAATAACTTTAATATTGGAGCCACTTCTACTCGTCGTAACTAACTATAAATTTGTTGACCTATGAAGAAAACTGCGCTCTTTCGAATGTGACTATAATCTCATTCAACCCAAACAATGAGTTAGTGCCTTCTGCGTAACTCCAGTGAAATGAGATAGTGCCAAAAGCGTACAACCAAATTTTTGAGATAGGGCCTTTGGCGCACCATCGCGTTTTTGAGTTAAGCGAAGAGAGAACTAGGATCACGAATAGAATAATCTTAAATATTAATATTACAAAAATCTCAAATATTAGTGTAACAGAAATATTATTAAACTGACTTACTAAGTAATAGTATGTATTAGATGTTATAATTATATTTCCGCAACACGTGAAAATAGGTATTTTTAAAGTCGTATCTCTTTTTTAAATGGGACATGTTGGACATATGTTTTGTCTCTTGTCACGATATTGAAACCTATTTACATGATATACAAAGTAGGGTATACACTTATTAAAACAATACTATAACACTATAATATAGTCATTTCATACGAAGCTTTGGACATGTTAATAAGCGAGGTATAAGCCAAGTGTAGCATCTATAATAGGGGTATTCAACATTCTGTCAGTTTAATTGGTCCTTTCGATCTTCATTATTTATAAAAGCTCAGAAATTGAAAGCGCTGAAACAGAAAGCGCTGAAAACACATAATTTTGAAAAGCTTCAATAAATCTGCAAAAGCTTATAGTGATGTGAAGAAAATGCCAAGATATATGAAGGGTGCCTTTTGTAATTACTACATCTAGGTTCAGGCTAAACTCCAACATCTTTGATTTACGTTTATTTCGGACGTCTTTTGAAATGGAAATTACTGGTTTTAATATTTCCAAACCAAACGATAGTAATGTTTTTCAACATTTAACAACGTTTTACATACATTTGTTAGTGATAAGTGTTAGTAACGAAAAACAAGAGGGCAAAACATAGTCAGGAAGTGAATTCTTGTTTCCATTTAATTAATAAAAACTTGTGATGCAGCAAACAGTGTTTTAGCATCTAAAAGGAGTGCTTTGATTTAATAACTTTACGCTTAATATTTCATATTTATGTTTCTTTAATATTTTGCTATTTCACCCATGCAACCTTACCCTCATTTTCTTTGCATTTTTAAATAATTATACTTTTTCTCCAATGATCGGCTCCCGGTTAGCACCTTTCCCTTTATATATCTGAACGTGTGTAATATAATTTGTAGGTACTTATTAATATTTTTTTCTATATCAGGGTTGCTTGTGAAAAATGCAGTTAAAATAAACTAGGTGGAATTTTTGTTTCTAATTTCTAAAATATTTCTAATTTTTCATTTCACGATTTTCTTGGATAGCGCCCAATTAGAAATTTGAAAAATATAAATAAAATTGTCGTCCTAATGTAATTCAATGTGCGCAATTTACTTTTCATCATTCATTAAAAATTAGTTGAGAAGTGGTTTTAGCTTATGTGACTAACCGGCTCTATATGATTTTATATTACCTACAACATACACCTGGCAAGCGTAAAAATTACCATAGGCCAAATAGTCAGTCACATACACTACTCTTATATTAGGGTAAGGAGCTACATACGCTAAAATCATACTAGGACAAGGAATTACATGCTCTAAAATCATAGGTAGGCAACTATATGACTTTTAATAAAGTTTCCCCGTACGTACTCATTCTATACAAATTTTGTTACAGTTATTTAACTCGTTAGGTGCATTGATTAGTTACTTTTTGATCACATTAGTTACTCTCTGATGGTTTGCAGAAGATACCGCGAAATATTGCGACATCATCAATTTAATGAATAAGTAGAAATAAATTAAATGATTACCCCTTATGTTGCTTCACTTGTTATTGTACGCTCGTTAAGTAACCTTCTAGTTACCGTTTGTAATGTATAAACATCATCGACATTATTAGTTAGAAACTACAGAGGGCAAAATATTATGAGAAGGTACTATGCGTCCAGCCAATGAAGTAGATTCTACTATACCAATAGAACTACATTTTGTATTTAATGCAATCGATTCATTCATTTATAGTAGTATATAGATTGTAATGAAACCGCTAGTCAAGCTAAAGGAAATTTTTCCATACTTACAAAGTAGTAACTATAAATGTCCTTTTAAGGTAATATATTTGGTGCATATGAAGCTTTTAAATTCTAGATTTCAAATACAATCAATCGATATTATGCTTCGATCTCCTGAGTCAAGTATACATATAAATTATTATTTTCAATTAAATTAATCAATCACAATCAATATCTATGTTTCGCCATGTCACTGAAATAGGTATATATAATTGTTAACAATAATAATGTTAATGTTAACTCATATAATCACCTACACGCAAATGATATAATGCCTAATTTGACCGGATAATCAATGTATTAAATGAAAATGTAGAATGAAGTGAATACTCATGTTATAGTTTCATTTGTTTGCCAAATTGCCAGACAATGGTTGCCTTCGATTGTTTTGTAAAGGCATTTGAAAGCAATATTATTACGGGTTAAATGATAGGTAGGATAATAAATGTGTCTGTATTATTGGTAAGTCCCGCTATCGACGATCCTCCAATACTAAGAGAATTAAATTTTCATAAGGCAATCGATTTTGTACTTTGGAGTCTCAAGATTCTTCTATCTATACGTTTTCATGCTAAGTCTCGCTCATAGGTGACTGATTTCCCTACTATATACAATGTCGTATGCGTAAGCATTCCGGCTATTTGGGCATAATAAAAATCTAGAGAAAATTTACTATTTTTAAAAATTATGAGAAAAATTATTTACCTACGGCAAGTATTTTTCAAAAATCGTTGAAGCTTCGCCGTAATATTAAACCTGTCAGAATGTTATAGCATGAATGCGTGCGCTTCTGTTGTCTGTTGATGTATTTACAATTCTGCAAAGCTAGGTTTGATAACGCAAGCTTTGATCGCCTGTAACTCAGAAAGCTTATGCATCCTACATTGTATATAGTAGGGAAATCAGTCACATATATTAGTCATTTTATCCATCAAAACATAAAGTTATGTAAAACTATTGTGTGTCGACTGGCGCCGAAGCGAATTATTTGTTTAGATTGTTTGCCTTTAAAGCGAAAAAATGCTAAGAATAATGGGAAAACTCCACGACACGACGACACGTAACAAATAATTAAAAGCCCAAGAAAACAAACTTAAACCACAGAAGCGCACTAAAACTATGTTTTGAAGTTTGAGCATTAGTACTTTATTTATTCATTTTATATGAATTAAAAACTATGAATTAAGCATTTTGATGATCATCTGATGTAAAATAAAATGAGCATTCTTAAAAACTCAATGATGTACGACAATTAAAAAAATATTCAAAAAACAGATTAATGTTTTTATATTGTTTTATTACATTTTATAGCACCTACATATTTAATAGACTAAATAATTGAATAGATTTATTAATGTGAGGCTGTTGAAGTATCATCGTAAAATTAGATATCCAGATCATTAAAAATACCCAGAACTCGGGAAACAAGTCAAATACAATTAAAAATTAAACAACATTTAATTACATTTAAAAGAAATCTTCAACCTGTGTGCTCTTGTTCACAAACCTGCATAAACAATATATTTGTAAAATAAAAAGTATGTATTTCATAAATTTTCGCCAATATTTTGCACAGCACTCTGAAAATAACAGGAAGCAACAAATCAGTAAAAACGCAGCAAGAATGCCAAATGCGGTGTAAATTTTGCCAAACAATTTCATTACTTTTGGTGAAATATTTAAATGTTCAGCACGATTCGCTTCGTCATGAAACTGAAGCATCCACAAACGATCATCATAGCTTTCCAAAAAATCAATTAAACCCGCTGACATTATTTTTGCTGAACTTCTTTTTAATGCATTTTGAAAGCGATTTTTAAAGATCCATAGAGTTCTGCCAGAATAATATTTTTCAGGCAGCATGTAGCACTGGAATTTGTGATATGGAAGTCTGACAAAAATACTGAAACTAAGGAATTGAAATAGTTTATTTTGATGAAAATAGTTTAGCTTAGCTGAAATAAGGGAATTATAAGTTGATGGAGTGTGATGCAAAAAATCTTTAGTGACTGTCAAATTATATTTGGCAATCAATTCCCTCAAGTCATAGTCCCAATGTTTTATATTGGAATCGAAGTTAAATTTGTATCCTAGATTCAATAATTCCGAAACGTTTTGTATAGGATCATCTTCAAATGGTATTGTATATTCAGCCTTCACAAAACACTCGTAACACAATGCAATGATCCAACCGTAAAAAGATAAAAGCAAAAGAAATTTCTTTGAAATTGGAGTGTGGTCCTGCCGAAAAAAAATTGATATGCCGGTCAGCCAAGAATAAGAGTGACTTTTGTTTTTAACGCGATTAGCACTAAAACTGTACAAATACGAATAAACTGTAATTGAGATGTATGAAATGCTGATTAAAATCCAGGAAATCATGTCGTGGCCAATGTAAACCCAACTTAGAAAATGTGATTCGGTTATTTGTTTTTTACTGCAGTAGGTCACATGAGTAGAGTAATAATTAATATAAACAGACTTTGAGTCATACATATAATCTTTCTCATACCATTGTGGGTATATCGAGTTATAGTATAAAGCGCCTGTGTGATGTCGATGCCACAGAGTTAAGTTGTACTTGCTTTCCAGTAGTTTCACCTGAATTTGTAAAGCTCTGCACTCGTTGTTTCGTATAACCTTCCGTCTTATGTTTTCGTAAATAGTAGCAGGACATCTTATGTTCTTTTCAATGTCATATCCATTATGATAGAAAACAGTCATATGCAGCGTTTCAATGTAATCCATTTTAGTTTTCCATACCAAGTCCCATCGAGACGGATTAAAATCAGATCGTCCTAATTGTAAAAGGATAGTGCCAGTTGATGGTCTCAAGAACATTCTCACTTCAGGCTCATTGTGTATATGAAGAAATGCCAGCAACACTTTTGCGTCGAATAATATTAGCCGATGTGCAATATCGTCTACGATTTTTGGAACGAAATATAAATTTGGCAGGTAATAAATAAAAAGGAAATAACTTTCCTCCCTCATACCCCGAAAGGTGTTTAAAGTGTCAAATAATTCTTCAGTATTAGGAGCGAGCAGAATGTTGAAATCACAAACATCCTTGCTAATCATTTTTGGATTCACATTTTGAATTTCGAATATTATTTTAGTTTTCTTGTAATTATAAATTGTCCAAGGTTTCAAATTTTGATCGATGTTTAGGAATCGTTCCGCTAAATCTGAATCTTTGATTTTGGATTGAAAATGGAAATCACAATTATCGAAAAATTGCAGATTAAATGGAAATGTTGTTTTAGTGGTGGAGAACGTTGTATGTTCATGAACAGCAATTGTTAATAATACCAACAATGTTAAAGATTTCAACATTTTATGACGAGGAATCTATATGCAGACTGCAGACTTTGATATAAAAAATGAGGGCATGTAATAATATGGGACTATTATTATAACTGACTTACTCAGTTCAAGTGGTTGAATCGATATTCAATATAATATATCCACGTCATAGGATGTATTAGGCATCACAGTAGTATTTCTGCAACACGTGAAAACAAATAGTTTTAAAGTCGTATATCTTTTCTAACAGGGACATATGGGACATTTGTTTGTCTCTTGTCACGATATTGATACCTATTTACATAATATACAAAGTAAGGTATACACTCATTAAAACAATAGGATAACTCTATAATAATAGTCATTTCATACGACGCCTTGTACATGTTAATAAGCGAGGTATATTCTAAGTGTAGCATTCATAACAAATAATGGGGGTATTCAACATCCTGTCAGTTTGCTTTAACAATTTAACTATTTTTATTGTTTCACAAAAGTCATTTCCCTATGCCTGATTGAATTGTCCTGCTAAATCAGGAAGTTAGGAAGATAAAAAATGTGTTTTTCTTATTTCGCTTTTCACGTTTTTTAATGGGTATCTGTTTCTACCAAAATATGGATAAAGTTTAGGGTATAAAAGCAAGATCTTTTTGTCATTCTTAGTTTGGTTTCAAAAGCTTTGGTTTTTTTAAAAAAACTAGCTTTCAAGGGATAATTTTGTTTATCAAAATTAGTAAAAATTATAAACTTTTGATTCCCTGTGCAAAGTCAGAAGTGTTAAAAGTCCATTAGTACCTATATACGTTCGATTGAATATATTGATTATTTTTGTTGGACTGCGACTGGTTTTTTTATTTAGTTACAACTCGAGTGTGTGTTGTCAGGCGAAAACATCAATCGCAATACTTATTGGATGTACCTACCTAATAATTTGTATATACAATATGCTTCAGTGGATTACTGAGTATAATACACTCATCAATTGCAATCAATTAATTCATAAATAACATACCTACTCAACTATAAATGAGTTGAAATACAAAACAATAATATTATCATCGAATACTCTTTATCATGTATGATTTGTATAGTCTGTTATACGTAATATTGTGTATGTTTAAAAAAGTTTTCGCATCGATTCAAATAAAATTACAAAGTTTAATGCTAACCATAGTTACAGTCGTACAGTAATATTGCAATGTTACAAGTAATCTTAAAAAAGTAATTGTACATAGTTAAAGTATGATTAAAATAATAATGCACACATTGCCACTGCCAGTATTTATGTGCAGCTACTTACCACTGTTTACACACATGAAACCTTATCACCTTATCCTAGTGTAGAAAATGTTAACTTAAATACGTGCTTTCTGTCTACTATATAATCCCATGTTTTATTTGATCATAAAGGAAAAAAAAAGATTTTTCTCTCAGAGTGCAATATTGGTGAAAACGGTGACAATTCTTTTCTATATAGCTCAAAATGAAACTAACAATTTGTGTTTTGGTGATAGCCTTCCATGTCATCACTTGTAAAGGTATGTGAAAGGTAATATTTTCATAATGCGAGTATTTATTTCATTCTGCTATATAACTTAAGATAATTTGAGTTTAAATATATAGATATATTGTCTGAAGGGAGACATTCGCTCACGTTGCTGGGTAGTATGAAAAATGGAAAACAATTTTACACCGACTTAGGTGTTGGGGTAAGACTACCTACACTATATTTTTATTGTACAAGTAATATTGAAAATCAATATATTATATTGATTGCATTAGAGTTAGCTGTTTATAGCCCACTTCATACCTCACTTATTACCTAGTATGAATTTTCAATCGACTTTACCAAATTGTTATTACGATGCATCTGTCTTATATACGTAACATGACAATATTTAATTATGTTGTTTCCTGGTGAAAATTAATTTAGTGTAACTTAATTTATTTTAAAGTTATAAAAAACCAATCAAAATTTATAAAAATCTATCAAGGCTAACACATTGTATTTATAATTTATGGCAGTAATGATATATAAATCTGATTTTTCTACTGTGCTCTGCTCAAAATTAGGGAAAATGTAGAGAATAAATATACACTTCGTGTAAATTAGTGATTGCATTATTTTCAAGTAGAGATAGGAGATTTACATTTTTACGTATTAAAAGCATATAAGTTCAAATTTCCATCAAAATTTTCAACTTTTTTTTCAATTTTTTCCAATGTCCAATACGATATTATTTCCTACTGGGAAAATTAAAACTTTTGCAATAAGCGACAACGAACGCTATTTTTCAATTTATTCTGTTCTGCATTGATGAAGTGTTGCAAATTACATTCCATTATTTTTCATACTCGTTACATTTTTTGCAGATAGCTATAATAACATAATAATGGAAATATGATGTATATTTTTAGTTGGTGTATGCAACACATGCCTTTGATATATGCCATTGGAATGGATTACGGTCAGCAATTATTGAAACGGAAGAAGAAAATACATACGTGGCTCAGCTTCTTGAAAATGGAGTTCCAAGTAAGTTGAGATAATAATATGTCATAAAATGAGGGGTAGGTAGGAAACCACTAAAACTTTATTTCTCCAATAAGTTTACTCATTCGAATTGAAAATTGTATTTTTGTAATATTATTTTCTATTTTGACCATAGACTACCAATATTTCTGGCTTGCCGCAACGGATTTGAATCACGAAGGAGTTTGGACAAACTTTGCAAATGGCACGAACCTTACCTATACAAATTGGCGTAGTGACAGTTTAAATTCATTGTTGGTTAATTGCATTTACACGACAAAATCTGGTGACTGGATACAGACAAGTTGTAGTAGTGACACCAATAGACCATTGTGTGAAACCACAAATTAAAAAGACTTATTATTAATGTGACCTTAAAATAAAGTAATTATCCTTAATAATGGGTCCTTAAACGTAAAAAGAATTTTGCCATAGATTTCTCTGAACTGCTGAACTCGTCCTTAGATTAATTTAAAATATTTAACGTTGCGAGCGTTGTCATTTATTTTTGTGCTTTACTAGAGCGTCTAGCCCAACCCGAAACCCTAGGGTTGGCCCGACCCTATGGGGTTAGGGTTGGGTTCGGGTCATGCAATTATCAAGGTCAAAGGGTTGGGGTCAGGTTGAGTCGAGGTAAAAATTTGTCGGGTTGGGTTAAGCAAAATTTTGTTGGGGTTTGTAAAATGTTGCAAAAGTTTGTATTTACACGGTATTCTGTACATTGAACTTCAAATCAGCAATTAAAGCCAGTTTTTGGGATCACTTGCATGGCATAAAGTACAAAACTAGTGTTTAAAATTGTATTATATGCATTCAATGTAAAGAGATCTTTAAATATGACAAAAAGTGACTAGGATTAGCATGTTAAAAAGAGCATACTAAATAGCGCTGCGCGAAAACATTTTCTGTAAATCGGGTACGGGTTAGGTTGGGTTTCTGAAAATTGGGTCAGGGTTGGGTTGGATAAAAGATAAAATTACCTGTATATCTCCATATCGCCAGAACATACATACGATAATTATTATCAGTTCTTTCAACTTGACGGTAAGTGAACTGCATATACATCTAGAAATCCTATATGAATTTCATACAAAGACAACATCGCACAAGACATAGAGGCTTATATACATATAGTTACAACATTATGAATCTAAGGACGTTGTCCTTTTTTCTCCGTGCTTTTATGTATTAATTCAGTAAGGACCATTCCTCACTTTTTCATGACAAAATTCTTTTATTTAAGGATCCATTAAACAATACCCTTAAATATACCGTACTGATGGAGGATAAAAGTGCATTTGTCCCACTGAAATCCGGAAAAAGAGGTCCAAAAACCATGTAATGTTTAGTACCACGCTCTAATTTTTGGGCCACTTTCGTATATATCCACCCAAATTAGCTTCTACTTTGCTGTGTGGGCGCTATTTGACACATCTACATATAATAAAATATTAAAAAGTATGATTGGAATCCTGCTATACAATTCTGTTTGTTTTACAGGTGCATCGACATTTGTCAAATATTTATAGTATTGTATTATATATAAGTATTTAATTATATTAATGCTGGGCATGTATATTCTAGTTATCATTAAATGGTTAAATATTTATTGATTTATATAAATATTTTGACGTACTTAAGTAAATATTAACTAAATGTTTTAAAAGTTTTCATAAATATTCATCCGCTGAATAATCATAATATACCAATCGGGTTTACAAAAATATTAGGAGTTACCTAGGTATTGTAAAGCAAGACATCAAAGGAAGTAATGCTCGGAAGAATTAAAGTGATTACCAAATATTGTATCATTGTAAAACAAGCGAAAATTTTTGCGATTTTATGCACTTTTTTGGTAAAATAACACTGCAACACATACACATGGGAATAGGTGCTTCACTAATCAATTTATGCGCCTAAAATTTGATAACGATTGGATCAGTATTTTTGGAACATACATGTTGGTGATCCTGGCCGTTTAACAGAAATATCTTCTAATTCAGTAAACCCTAGAAACTTTTTGTTGATTTCGCGAGAATGAGAATCAACACAGCGTACACTTAGAGACACAGATAATTGCTTCTTTGTTAAATATGTTGTTCCGTCCACAAGAATGGAAAAATATTTTTATTTATGTACAGTGCAGTATGTAGCGGCAGAACACTAGGGTACGTGCCCCCCCCCCCCCGAGGAAATCTCAAAAAATAGGTTATTTAGGCACGAAAGTGCCCTAAATCGAGAATTTTTTTGCGCTACGGGCGAATTTTATACATTTTAGATTGATTTTGGCTCAATTTAGCTAAAAATTTTCGCGCTTCGCGCGAAAACAAACATATTTAATCATATTTTTACTTTGATGCCCTCCCCGAAACCAAATCCTACATACGGCCTTGTTTATGTATTTTAGTTACAATCGTATATGTTTATAATTTTAAATCAGAACAATGACAGCAATGAGAAATATCAGTAGCCTAAAATAAAGGAGACAAAGTTGTATTTTCGTCTGGGGGTGCTTACGCACCCTCAGCACCCTTAGTGGTTACGGCCCTGAACATATGTATGATTATATTGTTTATCAAATGTTTACATTACCTTTGGAACCTGTGTGATTAACACGTGAGCATGAGTGTAGATTGTTGTGGAAGGTATATCAAAATATTTATAGCGTCTATTAGTAAATATCAATCCATTATCAAATGACGCATAGAAAATAATAGAAATGATATAATAGGCATCATAAATATAATTTTTTCTTTTAAAAAAAGACGAAAGAAGATATTAACTGCAAAATGAGGTAAACAAAGCCAAATAGAGTTCGGTTATTGATATACGTATTTGGGATATTTCGGGTATTACTAAAAAGTAAACCATTTCTGGTTTTTCTTGTTGCCTTAATATACCTATCATATTATGCTGATTAAATCAGATTCGCCAACCCTTTATATAAACTGAGTACAGTCGACGCAAAGTCTTTAGTTGCTAGCTAGACATAGTGGCATATTTATTAATATTTTTCCTGTATTTTAATCAGTCGATAAAATTTAGAATGGTTAATAGAAATACGGTAGTAGAACACAACTTCGTTTTCGCCCTGCTTTCTTTCTTAAATTGCATTCCTTACCAATGGAACAGAAATCTGCTTATATTTGAAATGAAAAAGAAAATTGTATCATTTGGAATCTGGTGCCTGATAATCGTACTTCTTTATGGCCATTTCCTACTATTACTAATAAAATTGTACTCGGTACACAAAACCATTCCCACAGTTGAATTAATAGTCCATGCCGTTTGGCTCCTTCCCTATATCTTTGGATCTAATTTAGAATTGAACTTGGCAATGAGAAGAAAAGAAATTCTAAATTTCGCCAATCATTTAATCGTTGCATGCTGCGAGTACAAAGATATGTGTAGCTTTAAAAACATTAATACAATTTAATTGTAATATTTAGTAAAATATTGTTTTTTTATTTACAAATAATAAATACTTCTAAAAATGCATTTTGTTTGTAATCAAGCATTTGGATTTGGAAATGATTACTTGCCGCAAAAATAGTTACCTAATAAATAATATTTTTGTTAACAGATATGCTTTATTCAACACAACGGTCTGAAAATATTCTAAAATTCATTTTGTTGGGGTACATGAGTTTAATAATTGTTTTTCCAATGGTAATATTTTTGGGATTCTGCCTACTCCCTCATTCAAGTCTCTTCATTTACAATGCTGTTGTCGACCAGAGCAACTCTGTCATCATTTTTCTAATGGCCGCTTTCATGGAATCTGCCTCATTCTTGATGATACTTGCTATCGGATCGTTCTTTCTATTTTTCAATTTGGTGTACATGAAATTTTCGTCGTCCTATTTACGATTTCTAAGGTATGACTTCATAAAAACAATATTAGTTTTGTAATAAAATATCTTTAT
>JAQFYB010006230.1:0-12607 GCA_034694085.1 Pogonognathellus longicornis | reverse complement strand
TGAAACAGGGCTATCTAAGGAATAAGTCCAGCCCATGTATAAGCTCCACAGCAGTGTAGACTGATCACGCGGTATTAGTATTTTATTTAAGAACTAATATTCTGGTAGCACTGAAGATTTATAGAATAAAAGAATGCACACACGAGGGCAACTTATGCATAGGATGTTTGGTTATCTGAAATTGTTAATTTACATAAATCTACAATATGCCATCAATCAAGCATATTGACACTGGAGTGAATGAAAGTGGCTGTATGTATCTTTGTACTTAAGTTTGTTGTTGTAGCTTAACTTATCACTCCACACACATTTGCATACATTATGCACAAATATTATCTGAGAAATAGTACAACCCAATTTGTAAGCCTTATTCTACACTACTATACTACTTATATAAAGAGAAGACTTTAATGACTCCACTCGACTCACTTGATTCATAGTATAAATTATTGATTTCCAAGAACAAATCCATGTACTTATGCATATTACACACTAAATACCATTAATAAATGCTGTCTCGTTTTCTATAATATATGAATGACCTATGAGCTTTAGAATTAATTAACCATTCATCAGTGGTAGTCTGCAGTTACAAGCTCTCTGGGATCAGTATCAATAAAACATCTTTTATTTCAACTGCTCTATACCAATTCCCTTATTTAAGTGCGCAGTAAAGCTTTGGCCTATATTAAACTCAATACTATACAAGATGCTGCTGTAGACTTATTATAATAAAATATTAATACGCTTGAATATCCCTTTCTATTATGCATAATGTATGTCTATCTCTATGTATAAATGGTATAACATGTTGAAGTGTAAAATAAGTTATACCTATGTATGCAAGCGAGGACATTTCCGTATAAAGGCAGATATAAAAATAATACGTCTGAGTCTGTAGAGCATTGTATAATATTAGTATACAGATAAAACCATCTTGAAGACCTACTTACGTATTCACATGGTGAAGCAATGCGTAAATTCAACACGTAAATGTGTAACAGATATTTTATGGATGACACTTATAATAAAATGATGTAGGTATATGTATGTAGGTAGTTGAAATACTAGAGCTGTTATGTAATTTATAACTTAAAGAATAGTGTGGCAATTAATATTGAAGTGTGTTGCTTACCAGGAGTACAGACGAGGCATAGAACGATGAGAATGACTGTGAAGAGGTGAGACATCATGTTAAAATCGAGATGAAAGTTAGAAGGGGAAGATGAAGAAGAAGAATTGGACGAATAATAATGTCCTTTGGTTTCTACGGCTGTCGTCATTTGACACTTGAGTCTGTCACTGTTTTCATCTGGAGAACAACAAATGGTAGGCAGGTCGCTATGTGACAGCTGATTGTCTCTGTGTTGATGCAGCTTCCTTTTTTCACAATTTTCGCTATGAATCCTCGAAGACATAGTAGGGCAACTTGATAAATTCTTCATATTCGTAGTAGAAACAGTATACAGTTTTTTTGTGTAGTTTTTTTTCTCTCTCACCACGAGCGACCTATAGATTTGCTTTTTGTTGGTTGTAGAGTAGAATATTAGTTGAACACAAAGTTTTTACATTTTCATGTGCATTTCTGCATGTGACATGGAAAAATATGTTGTTGCTTTTAAAAAATTCGCAATGTGTTTGTTTCTGTATTGTACAGATTGAAATAAAGTATTTATTTATAGGATTGTACAATGTCCTATAAGAATGTGAGAGTTTTGTACACACTTTTACTTTTGTAGTGTATGTAGCTATGTCAGTTTGTATGGGGAGAGTTTTTAGTAGAAACTAATTGTAATTGTATAACGGGCCGAAGCAAAAGAAATAATGACACTAATAAATGAGTCACGTTACAGAAACAGATTCGTAATGGTGCAAAATTAATTACAACCAACAACGAAACGGCCAAGGTTTTTAATGCTGTGGCAGAAGGTACATGTTATGTGTAGATGATACAATTTGCAAGGCAGAAGCCCAAGCCGAGAAGAAGAGCGTGAAACAAATAGCGTTGAGGAGCCAATGAGATTGAGATCCCCCACGTCAATGTTCAAAGTGTGATTTGCTTTGACACTGTCGTCGTCTTGCCACGCCTTCAGATTAGTCAAGATTACAAAGTAGGTACAAGTGGAAAAACGTATGTAACTCTAATTTCCTTAATAACGCACTCAGCTGATGATCATCCACTCGAATTGCGAATTCCCAAGTTCTGCCTTGTGTTTTGCAGTAGTGTGCTATAAGTCTAGGATAAGAAACGGTGGCTGTTAATGTTATTGCGAATTCCTCCTTGTTGTAGTAGCAGCATTGAAAAAGACGAGTCTCATTTTTGCTTCGCAAAAATTTTCTGCATGGTTCTTCTTCGTCTTTGAATTTTGTATACGGGTTTCCTTTTCTTAGTTCTTCTTTCGAAACGCTTGTCTTTTGTCATTCAGCTCTTTCCTCTTTTGAATATTTCATTCGACGAATTTCACGGCGAATAATTCCCTTCTCGACTTTCTTTAGAGCGTTTCTGACACACACAGCACCGTTTCGCTAATACTCCTTCGCCCTTCCTTTTTGCTTTCCGCTTCTTTTTTCTTATATAATCGTGTATGCTGCTGACTCAGTCAAAAACTCCGTATCGTTCGTTCGTGTATGTATAATACGTATGGTCTTTCTGTTTTGATCTTTACATAATAGCACATGCGATCCCTGTAATATTACGTTCGTTCATTCGTAGATATACCTACGTAGTATTTTGCCCCACACACTCAAAAAAAGAAACCTATCGGCTATCGTAACCAAAGAATGTATATAAGTAGGTAGGGGGTACCTATAGCGTTTTTGCGTGCCTTTTGAGTCTTGAGAATTGAGACTTGACTTTCTTCCTATGTTTTAATGCAGTCTCTGGCTGGTTTTACATAGTCAATATATTTACTTCGCTATATATGTATATGTAAGAAGTTGATTTTCGAGAGAAGATCGATTTCAATTGAATTCAATGCAAATTGGCTCAAATCAATAGTCTCGTCTCGTTTGGAGTATGTAGTGGAGAGCCTCTTTACTTTTGTTGCTGCTTGCTGAATGTGCGTGTACACAAAAGTCAAGTCCCGTAAGATTTGCCTGGACTTTATCCGCCAATTTTCTAGTAGGTATATATATATGCTCTTTTTCGCACTTTTCCTTTCTTTCTCTCAAGAAATGCGGGTAAAGCACCCTTATCCTTATTTCACTGAGAGACTTGTTCAGCAAAAATTTAAGCAAACGAACTCTGTTCTCATTCCCAAGAATTGCGTGTTGCAACGAATCTCAGAGTCTGGAAACTGTTCAGTTTGCAGTAGTAATGCAATAAAACAGCACACACACAAACACACTGAGCAAATAGGAGTCTGTCCTTACTCTCTCGCTTTACAAAATCGAATTATTGGGATTTGGATGTGGAAACAAAGTTTGTTGCTTTAACTGACTCTTACTTATTATTCTCCTTATAGGTATTCACATTGGCTCGTATGGATTGTTCATTCAACAAGGGAAATGTGCGAAGACTTTCTAATGAAAATTAAATCCGAGTCCGGCACTCACTCAGTTTTTAAAGAATCCACGAGAAAAACAAGAACAAGGGAGAAAACTTCATCACCATCAACACCAAACTCTCTAATATAGTACAATCCTCTTTTTTAGACTGTACTACTAGTGTGTCTCAAAGTCTTAAAAAGTTTTCCTCGTAT
Source organism: Pogonognathellus longicornis (assembly GCA_034694085.1). Taxonomy (NCBI): domain Eukaryota; kingdom Metazoa; phylum Arthropoda; class Collembola; order Entomobryomorpha; family Tomoceridae; genus Pogonognathellus; species Pogonognathellus longicornis. The sequence continues at coordinate 8,906 of JAQFYB010006230.1, read as the reverse complement.
GTGAGTACTGATAAGTGTAAGTAAGTGTAACTTTTAACTACGAGTATTACTTACTTACTTAGCACCACACCACAATTACAATTACAACACGCAACAACCAATTTAGTTCACAGTTTGAGACTATGAACAAATAAATCCTCGTGTATAATACGAGCTGTTCTTAATTCCAACCCCTTTATAAATACCAATCAAAGGCTATATCGTATATTCTTAGTAGTCCATGACAATAATGAAGATAACTGAATTGAGTCAAGAGCACTCAGTCGAACGAATGTTAGGAGCGGTGTGAGGAAACTCTTCAAAGAAAACACGAATCACATTTGCTCCACACTATATATAGCCTTTGTAGCATTAGTACTCTACCCGAGTAATAATGTAGTTGTAAGTTGTAGTGGGAGTTGATAATAGCAGTGTATAGTCGTCTCGTGGTTAAATACAACACGGGAACAAGCAGAGCTACCTTTACATTACTTGTAAAGGTATAATATCGAAGTGCAGAGTACCTATTATAGGTACTATGTATGTGTGTTTTAGCTTTGCAACTTTACTTTACATTACTTTAGCCGTCGGAATTAATTAGTTGGTAATTTATCAGAGTCACACTATTCCAACGTATAAACGAAACCGAACAATGCTGTAGATTATAAAGATATTGTTTCCAAAGACGTATTTATACGTGTGTTTGTTAAAGGTATGTATTATACGTATGTATCAGTTAAAGGCAGAAGGCAGGTAGTTAGTGGCTTGTGTGAAATGAGAGAGAGAGAGAGAGATTGATAGCCCTCAACTCAAGTTATGTGATGTTGGGTAGAGTTAGACTGATTGCGAGTTGCACTTGTACCTTGCTCTGCTAAAGCTACTCTTGAATGAGACGAGAATTCTTTATTGTAGTGTAAAAGTACGACACGAACCAAGCCAGGAGCTTTATTAGTTGTATTATCCAAGTGTGTGTTTCTGAGTGTGTTTTGTATGCGTTGATTCACGAGAATGTCAAAACAATTCCAGTAGCACTGTAATTATTAGCTTTTGATTCGATTAGCAAGATAATGTTGTTCTTCTTTCACAGTCTCTGTGTATTTTTGTATGTAGATAGTTTTTATTCTGTACATAGAAGCATTAAAGTGTCTATGTATCAGTAGCTTAGAGGTAAAGGTGTATGAATGTGTAACACAATGTTATTTTTTAGGTTTTTTATCTTGTGGGTTTGTTTGGCTCACTTTGGTGTAATTTATTTGTTATTAAATGTGTATATCTCTTGTCAAAGGGTTGCACGCTCCGTTGCTTTGATTTGTGGCCCGGATTTCTTTGTGTTCACTATTGTGTTTTGTGCATTGGTTTTGGATACTTTTCCATTCACAGTATATAGAGTTGATTTGATGGTAGTGTGAATGTACAGGTATGTTGTTTAAGTAGTAGACTTTTGATGACTGATTACATAATAAGTACGGCTGTACTGTGTAATTAATTATGTAATTATTCTGTATACACACACACAAACACAAGCTTTGCTACTATATAATCATATGTGAGATTTGAGTTCCTTGTTTCGCTCGCTTGTGAATTTAGCTATGTATTTACACGCTTTTGTGTGTGTAAATGTTAATTATATAAGAAGTTTGGACGTAGTTTTTGTTTTGGAGAGGGGATTTTGCCAGATGGTTGGGCTGATGGTGGTGGTGGAATTATTAAATCAAGTATAGTGTTGTATTTATTTGTGAAATGATGTGATTTTTATCTCACAAAGGGTTTTGCACAGAGAGGGACGGTCTCGTCTGTCTTGAAGATGATGAGTTTTTCACACAGGATTTGTTGGCGAGAGATTTTTACAAGAGAGTTAGGTAAATATATAGAGATCACTCGCACGATCACAGAACATCAGTCAGAGTTGTAGTTTTAGTGATGGAGTACAATTAAGAAGAAGATCTTTTTCACGAGGGATTGAGTTGTTCTCTTTTCTGTCTATAATGGGATGATCAGCATCTCGAGACCTGTAATAACAATAATAAAAATAAATGTAAGTACAAACACACACACAAGCTCTATATAATATTATATATATTTTTTTCTTGATAAAATATTAGTAATAATATTTCCTCCTGTGTATGATGTATGAATAGGTTTACCTCTTTAGGTACCTACTAGACTAAAGGTACCCAAATTCAATGTGTATTGTACACTGTGCATTGCAATAACTCAGTTAGGTAGGTACCTATCTTGTTTTTCCTCGTTATGCTATTCTTTTTCTGAATATTTTTATCCCTGTCGATCAGATCAGTTGTTTTGTTCTTTTTCTATTACACTCTACTACAAAGCCTTTGTTAAGTCAATTCTCTCGTGTATTACTACTAGTTCAACTAAATAGCAGTTTAAAGTTGTAGCTACTTGTATTGGATTTCATTTCATGTTTGTGTCTTACAAATACTGATGTATATATACTGCTGTGCCACAATCTTATGTTTTCTCGTGTACTTATATATACATAGCTATGATACAAGAATAATGGTGTGTTGTGTATGTATTATGTGAATCGGACAACAATTATGTGTGTTTGTAGTATGTAGTACTTACAACAATCCATAATTATAATAACTAGTTACTTGTATGTAGTTGTACATCAGATATCCTAATACAATGCTTCTTCTTCGTCTTTGACTCTATACAGATATATTTCTCTTGATGTGTGTTGGGAAATGCAAATCAAGCGAAATACTAATGCCAAGATGAGATGTACGATTACATACTAAAGCATTAAAGGAATCCTTATGAAAAACTGGTGGAGTTTCAATGCAATTTTATATACAGCACTTACTATTACTTCTAGGAATAAATGTAATGTATTTAAATAAGTAAATTCTGTAAAAGAAAAGAACTTTAATGAAACTACAAACCTCAAAGAGACTCTTCTACAAGTATCAGTGTATCTAACTATTATCTTTCTGAATGTGTAAGTTCACTTTGCTTGGTTGGAATTGCGAAATGCTCTCGTTTGCAATAGTTCTCTGTGTTTCGTTGCAGTAAAATATGACAGGGGCTCTTTTTCCCTTTGCCTCGGCTTCTGTGTGTTGGTTACTGAGCTGAGGATGAAACTGGACTGACTGAACTGCTTTACTCGAGTCTTTTCTAGTAGTATGTATGTAGGAGCGCTTGCACTCCTGAATCAACTCTGACTGACTACCTCCAACCACCACCACCATAATATTATCATCCTATACATTAGACTGGACTGGAATACTCTCTCAGTGAACTGAACTTTTAGATTCGTCAACTCAGCCTCATAATATAATATGATAATGCTTGCTTACACTGTACTGTAGTACACTACTAAAGAGATACACAACAACTTTATATTGTGAACTGTGTATATAGTAGCACTGCTTTTACATGCATTCCAAGCCTGTACAGTGTTCCCCATCCAAGTAAACTGCTATTGCTACTAGTATAACTAGAAAGATTTTTCTAATGTGTATGACCATGGCCATACTACAACTATTATTACAATTTATTCTTCATTTATCTCTAGAACATGTTTATAGTGTATCATTCCACCAGTACAATACAGATACAAGTACAATAAACCCCGCATATGTACCATACCACGAAAATATTGCTCTATACTGTTGTGTATTACTATTTAAGTGCTCTTTACAACACTTTAGTGTACTGTATAATACTCATTTTATAATTTAAGTAAGGGTGTTTCTGTATTTGCTATATTTAAGTAGGATCTTATTTACAGATATTGTATTGTGTCCTACAAATAAATGCACACAGTAACTAAAACACATTTCTGTGTATAGTGCATGTAATAATATTTACCAGCAATGAATATAAAAATTATTTTGTTAATTCTGGTAAACAATATACTAGCTTCTATACAGTTTAAACTAAAACTAATAAAATAAATGTACTTATGTATAGCTATGTGTATAAAATAGAAACATTTTTGTTAATATCTGCTACAGTATAATACACATTAAACAATTCAGTATTTGAAACTGAGCAAACAGTGAATTTAATAAGTGAAATGGGCAAATACTTCTGTACAGACTACAGACAGAGAAAACATGACAGTGTTGTATCACGGATGCCAGTCAGTGTCGCAGCTAATACCACAGTACAAGCACAAGCTTTCATGTCGTCTCTGTATTATAATGTGAATATAGGCACTACATACAGCAATACAATTTATACATTATAAAGTAAAAGCATGTGTGATTATATACAAGTTTTCCATGTATCATCTATCATGGACTGATTGATAGGTACTTACATACACAAATTGTTCATTTCGTTTAAGATAAACATAGAAATGCTATAGAAATAATTAAAGATAGGATTGTGTTGCAGAGTATAATATTAAGATGTACATTGCGGCTCTATGAGATATAGTTTTAAGTGCTAATTAAAATATGTGCGCTAAATTGTGGGAAATGTCTGAGAATGTGCTTTTATAGGAGCTTCTCTTGCGGTCGAATCAAATGCACTGATAAGATATCTCAACTTATTTCATGTAGCTATACTTACGCTATACAGTAAATTCAATTTTTCTAAGTGCACACACATAGCAAATAATATTTATATCAAATAACGCTGACAAAAGCGCTAGATATTTCAATGCATTGCTTTTAGTCGTTCTACTGTATAGCGAAGTATTCAATTTGCCAGAGAGTTATTTGATTCGGTCAACAAACGAAACGCAAACTGACAAACAAACATTATTACTGACATTCAGACTTATGCTGTTAACTAACAACACATTGGAATGTGATGCGTCGAAAACAACTAAAGCAGATACTTAAGACAATAATATTTTTATGCGCTTCCTGTACTTGCATACATGTATTTCCATTATATTTGATAATAATATTCCTTTATACAATACTTACTTGTATTTTGTATCCCATCCCATTACATTACACTGTATAGTATTATTCATTTACCCATAGCGTAAGCCGTGCTAACATTAAGTAAGCAAGGATTGTATACAAACTACATACATTTATAAGTAAATAGTAAATACTTATACAATATATCCCTATCTTCGTGTACTAAAAACTCGAGCACTTTACATTTACAGATTTTTACACACCACCTCCACCTCCAAGAAGAATACCAGTACCACCGGTCACTCGCATCGCTGGCTCTAAACCTCACCACAGCACTCCAATTCAGTCCATAATCAAAAATACAAATTGCCAGACAAACAGACCCGAACACATGCAATACATAAAAACACACACACACATACACACACCAAGAAACACTGTGTATATGTACAGTATACTAAATACCAACGTAGTAGCACATTACATAGACACAGAATGTATTAGTTAGTATGAAAACTCTTAAGACTGGGAAAACTGGTTGTGAATTTCTTGAATAAGATTTTGTGAGGAGAGTATGTGTTAAGCCAGGTGTAGCTGCTACAATTAGTGCTTGCGTACCTACGTATTATACTCACAGTGCAGTGCAAATAATTCCCACTTCCGCTTTATACGTGTAATTTAGCCAGCTGACACTGAACTTGGTGTTTAGGAAGAAGAAAGAATTATTCATGGCACTCCATTGATTAAGAGCTAAAGATATTGCGTGTCAGACTGGAGGTGTAAAGGACTTACCTACGTAACTATGTGTTATATGTATGCAGATATCTTGATGGATAATAAATTAGATACAGGAGAGTGTACAATATTATGTATGAAGGTGTACTCTGATACATTGAATATTATTTTGCTTTACTAATGCATACCACTAGTATGGTGTTTGTGTAAAGTACAGCATTTATATTGTAATACCTAGCTAGTATTGGATCGTAGTATTTGCTAATGTGTATGAACTCTGGCGAGAAATTAAAATTGTCAATTTTTCCAAACAACTTGGTTTTTTCTTCTATAACTGTAGTTTTTAATTGTACGTAGCAATTACTTGAGTGAGTGAGTGAATAGCATTTAGGTGTGGGTATATTATTATTATTAAGTATATCGTGGAGATATTTTATACTATTTTGCGTGTGTCGGATAAAAGGACAATGAATTCCTTCGGAATACTAATGGTATTTAATAATAATAACATTCCTCCACCACACCGTCCGTAAGCAATTTTTTTACAACATTCTGGAATTTCTACTGTATTTCTGTATATATAGTATGCTATTGCATTGTAGAGATTGCTGTAGGTATTTATATACGTATTTATAGTAAATCAGAGTATCAAAATGTTAATTACCCACAGGTTATGTAAGGTTATGTTCGTTTTTATTTTACACACAACACACACACTAACGACTAAGCTTCTCTTTAATATTAATAATAAATCAAGTGTATTTTTCAGAGCTACTGTGTGTATGTCTGTGTGTTTTTGTAAAGAAGACTTTTTATATGTATGGGGTAAAGTGCGTTGGCTCCAGAAGAATAGGAGGATGAGTACAGAAACAGAACTACTACACTGTGACTGTAGTAAAAGTGTATATACGTACAGCTTCGGTCTCAGATTTCGACTGAGATGAACAGGCGTGCAAACACCGGCTTATATTCATTGACTAAAGAAGTAGAGTTACAGAGTTGGAGTTGCAGTGCCATGGCACAGGCCCAGGCAGGCCAAACACACACAGGAGAAACACATCTCTCTCTCTCTCTCTCTATCAGTCTGTCTCTCCACTCTCTCGTATCCTTCCTTACTCACACACACATACACAACACACTACATCTTTTAAATGTATCAATAACACTACTACCACATACACTACTACTTTACTACTACGTAACTATACAATACTCATACCATTCTACTATGCAACTACACTATTTCTTCTATTCTAAACCTTTAACTCTGCCAAACGAAACGAAACGAGACGAAACTCAACATCACATCACTTACTGTTTTGTATAATACAAATAGTACACATACCTTCCATACTACATTACATTTCATACAAAAATACGTATATAGAAAATAGTAGTCTAAGTATATACACATACTAGAGTATTTTATGTAAGAATATTATCCAGTATAAATAAAAAAGACTATACCTTCATTCTTTTATATAATAACAATAAGTACTGTAAGTACCAACACAATGATCTGTAAGGTAAGTGTCAAAAGTGTATAAATTATACTAAAATACGCGTGCAAATAATACATACACACTTTTCGCTATATTTTTGGTATAAATACTACATGCGCAAATTTTTAGTGTATTTTTTGGCATAAATACTACATGCGCAAATTTTGGGTGTATTTTTTAGCGTAAATACTACATAAACAAATTTTTGGCGTATTTTTTTTGTATAAATACTACAAAGGTAATTGGTACAAACATTTTTGGTATATTTTTTAGTTAGTAAATACAACAAACACACATTTCTTGCTATATTTTTGGTATAACTGCAATTTTTGGTGTATTTTTTGGTATAAAGATGTATAAAATATATTAACATTGTTGAAACAGTGGTTTGTGTATTAGTGTTGAGTATATAGTGGTAGTGGTGTGCAAACAAAGGTTGTTGAGAGAAGGACGAAGAAGTCGAGACTAGTAGTATGAGTGTAGCTAGGAGACATTGGATTGAGGATGAGGATCACATCACACAGTGGCATTGCCACTGGAGATGATGATATAAGGACGAGACGAAGAAAGATGAGCGAGACACATCTACAAATACAGCAGGGCAACAGAAACACTGAGGCAGACCTACTTTACTAACTTTGTGAACCACAGTTGTTCTTCTCCCTCTCTCTTTCTATACTCTGTTGTATGTGTAATGTGTACGTAACTGCAGTATATGCAATTCTTCTAAAACTCCTTCGTTTCTACTTTGTGTTTGTTCTGAGGGAGATGTGATGTAGGTGCTCCTGTGTTTCTCTCTGAAGACTCTGATGTGTTTTGTCAAGCTTTAGTCGAACCGAGAGAGAGAGAGAGAACGGCAGGACAGACCTCACATCAATTCACTATAATGTCATATGCAACATTACGCCTTCAGCTGGCTTTCTTTATGTTCTTTGTAAGTATACATGTGTGTATGTGTTGCCATTACCTGTGTCTATATAAATACACGTGTGTATTGTATATACAACATGGTATGAGTAAATGGATGTCGTGTGTATTTATGTATAGAGAAACACAGTTGGTTTTTGTATAGCTACAGAATGTATAGAATTATAGAGTTCGTATAAAATGTGTATGTGAATGGAATGGACAGGGAGAGTTGTAGGTTTGCAGCTACACTCGTAACGAGTAAAAGACAACAACTACTAACTGTCTGTGTCGGACTAGTATTATTATTATTGTTGTTATCATTATTACAAGTTTGTTGCATGCACGTGTATTTGTAGTACATAGGTATAGGAGTGTTGGGATATGGCCAGGCATTTTATATAGATTTCCAAACAAGTGTACAAATAATGTTTGGTTGATATAATGACGTAGTATAATACAAGTATTAAGTATATTACATGTTATTAGGACACAGTCAAGTAGGATTGTCGTACAAGTCTTGGAAAATACGTTCCAGGCACCGCACACCATACCATGTCGTGTCCCAATTTCCAGACTTTTGCTATCCGCTACTATTGTAGTACAAGGATACATGACACTTGTGTCTCATAACTATGTGTAATATATCAGCAGCTTTTACTTATGTATGTCTACAGTCATAAGGTGCCTCTATCCATTTAATATTTATGCAATGGCAAGTGTAGTACTGTAGTGTAGGGGTACAAAAGAATGATTATGCTTTTTATATACATACACAGAAAAAAATCTCCATGCATAATACGTCAGCCTATGATATACATAATACTGTATTATGTGTAGCATATGCTTACATTTACAGTGGCAGGGCATGTGGTGTACATGGAAAGACGTCCGCTTGGATATCTTAAGTTAAGCTACGTTGCCTGCTTAGCACTGT
>JAQFYB010006229.1:0-12607 GCA_034694085.1 Pogonognathellus longicornis | reverse complement strand
GACGTTTTCGGGACGCCCGGGACGGGGACCTCAATCCGGGACAATCCCGGAAAATCCGGGACGTCTGGTCACTGTAATGTATGTATATTATCAATGCAATTCGACTTGTAGTTTCTTACGTCGAATTGCATTGCTATGTATGTATATGTATATTAGCAACTTATATAACTAGGTTTAGTCAACTAAGGTCACGGTGGTGGTTATGAGTGGTTTAATAATTTGTGCAGCACAATAATTATGGAAGTTACATGCAACTAACAAGTTGAGTTGTTAGTTGATGCAGCGATGAGTTGAATGAAGCATGCATACATATACTCATTTACTTATGGATTAGTAATATTTATTATTACCATATTATTCGCTGTAAAATCAGCTTTTGACATTTAGCAGTTTGCAAGAAATTATTTAGAACTACTCGATAATCAAATAGAACCAAATTAAGTTTTTTAAGACTTACAAAAATCATGAATATGAACCCATACACCTACATCATCTGGATATAACTGAGATACATATTTATTTAGCCCATGTTTGACGAAACAAACGAGCGAATCTATATGCAACTACAAGTATAAAATATAAGTAAAGTGTGCATGCATAAAAGTATTTGTGTGTACAAAAGTCACTTGGAGACTGCACTGAGAGTCGTCAGCACTTGGTAACTGACTGTTCGGAAAGACAGTGCAGTAGTATTATTAGTGCAGAAGTATGAAACTGAAAGACGGGACATTTAGAATTTATAAGGGAAACGAGACAAGCGAGAGATGAGGATTTGATTTTGAGGATTGAGTTGAGGAAAGGCAAATAATGTGGTGGTTGTAGTGTTGCGTTGTAGTTCACAAGACTAGGAGGACGAAATGGAGAGGATCGGATGGATGGAAAGGAAGAAGAAGACGACGTAAAAAGAAGGTTGAAGAGTATGGACCATGGCTGTATCTAAAATTGCATTTCAGGGGGAAGGGGTTCAACATGCTAAAAAGGGCAAAAAATTCCCCTTTGGCTATTTTTTGCCAAAACATCCACAAATATGAATAATATGCAAAATTTGGAGAGGGGCAATTGCCCCATTTACCACCCCCTGAATATGGCCGTGGGATGAAGTATGAGTAGTTTGAAGAGCTGTGTGTTTGTGTGTAGATCCATCATAGAGTTTGTAAAGTGGAGTGAGATAGCGATAGGTAGATTAGTTTTTGCGACGACAGTATTGTTTGTAAAGATGCTATGCGTATTGCCGCCGTCCAGCGAATGTTCAAAGTTGGCGCTGAGGAAGGGAGAAGAAGCCAACATCAACCCACATTAAAGCCGCTAGGGAAAGTTGTGAAAATTCTGCTCGGGCAAAGTTGGTCGTTTTCCACCAAAAATTGGTAAAATAATGTCAGATTCAAAAGTGGAAACTAATTCGGAAAAGTCCGTGGATCCAGTGACTCAGGTAATAACCAATTTCGACTTTCTAACAACTAAATTTACGTGGGTTATTATTATTTTTACGTAGTACATTTTTCCATCGGTTTGTATTTGTATTGGGGGTCGGCCATAATAAGTCAATACAGTAGCAGCCTATGCGCTGTAGAAAAATTGTTTTAGCTGGCAAATGTGGACGGCAGACGGGGTTTCGTAATTTTGTTAAATTTCTGAAATATTCAAGCACATTTTAAAATCGGGTTGGCAATCCGGCGATATTTTTGCAGTGAGGAATAATTTTTTGAATAAAACAAACTAATGCAAATGAGCATCATGGCGCATGAATGTAAAGCCGTTCCCTCTCCGGTTTTACCTACGAGATTTTTGGTACGAAGAGAGTTGACATTTAATATACACAGCCTTACTAAATGCTTCATGGACTTCTTCTTTTTCCTATTAGCAGCGATACTTCGCGTCTTTCTGTTTTATTCAAGTTCATGGTTATCAGGTGGATCATTCCCGCCGTGTCCTCCCCATTTTAACCACATGCACTCGGGTCATTATCGGTTTGTTATTAGTCAAATTAAAAATATTCACAAAATTACTTTTTACAAATTCTCAAATCCTGGAACTTGTTGATAAGCACGCAGGAAAAGATAAGCTCTTTTTGTTTATGCGCAAACTAATGCCAGGAATGCCATCTGAGTAAAGTCAAAGTCCAGCTCCAAATCAATCGTGTTTTATAAATTCGGTGTGCTTGTGTTGTGTTGTGTGTATTTTGAGGTTGATTGGTTTTTGGTGAACGTTGAAAGCGTGTTGTGGTGCCCAATTCATTTGACTTTAATTATGGTTGGTTATGTTTACAATTTTGATTTTACTAGTATTAAATTGAGCAGTTGTGCTTCAATCATGTTTTTCTATTGAAGTCGTCAATATAATTCTAAGATTCTAACTAACAAGATGAAGGAAGGGGATGGTGTTTGATTTTAACTAGCAATATGGTTTGTATACATGTTTGTGTGCTGTTTGTCTTTTAATCACAACTCATTTTTAAATACTAACAGGACGGAGCGGGTGAAACATCAGAGAATTCAACTAAAGGTCGTCGTTCAAGTGCAGGTAGACCAAAAGTATCAAGGATTATGAAGGATGTTCAAGAAGGAGAAGCTCTTCTTAAAGTAATGATTTGCATTTGTAATTATGTACATATATCCTTATAACTCCTTAAAGAGATTGTCTAGACTTACATAGTTTATTGCAGTTTCTCACTGTAGTGAAAAGGAGAAAAGTAATCGCGATATTTCCACCTGTTTTCAGTTGTCCATGTGAATAACAGCACTAAGAGTATCGAATAAACAGATGTAATAAGTTTTTATTAGATTATAGTATTTAATAAACACATTAAAATGTCTGGTTATATTGTTTACAGGAAATGGGACATAAAGATGAAGGACCGGAGTTAGAAGGAAGGAGAAGAACGAGGTCTTCTATGAGAGGAGCCCCTCCACCTATCACCCCACCACCAGTAAAACGCGAACGCCGCTCTGGGTCTTCAGCTAATTCAAATGCTAATTCCGTAGAAAAGGCAAAGAAAACTCCTCCAACCCCGGGTCGCAGTCGTGGTCGTGGAAGACCTAAAAAGACTGATATAGAGGCAGAAAACAATGTTAGTGACGAAGTGAATGATAACGACACAGAAAAAGAAGAGACCAGTGAACCTGCGGCTAAAAATGATGTTACTGAAGAGCCTGAAAAGATGGAAGTGGACGGTAGTGGGGAATCAAAGTCAAAAGCTGAAGCCCCCAAAGTAGAGGCCAATGAAAAAAAAGTAGAGGAAAAGTCTCCAGTTAAAAAGGAAGAAAAAAAGATTGAAACAGCTGTAGCCGATAAAAAGGTACTTGATTAGTTTTTAGTCAAAATTGAAAATTCATTTTCATTGTATCTACTTATTTCTATCTCCTTAAAGAGTCTTGTAAGACTTTATTTCTTGCAAGTCTCTCACCTTAGTAAAAAGGAGAAAATCAAAAGCGATATTTCCACCTGCTTTCAGTTTTCGATGTGAATAGCAGTACTAAGAGTATCGAATAAATATCTACAATAGTGAGATGCAATATTGTGAATATTTGTTCTCTAATTTATAAATTATGTGATAGTAATATCTAATACGTAAAAGTAAACTAAGATACCGTTAAAAATATCAGTGATATTATAGAATATTCGACAATCATTTAGTTGTGAATTATTATACAATTTCATGTATGTAGAATTCAAAATAACAGTTAACAATAAATCTGTGTTAACAGGTAGAAGAATCAAATGGGAAGACACCAATAGTGACGGAGAAAAAGGAGGAGGAAAAGAAAGAAAAGACGACTCCAACTCCAGAGAAGGAAAAGGAACCAACTCCAGTTCCAGTTCCCGAACCGAAGAAAGAAAAGAAGGAAGAGGCAGCCAAGCCACCTGCGGCTCCTGTAACCGTTGTAACTACTCCCACCAAACTACCAGCACCTACTGTGACAACCCCATCATCGACGCCCGAAAAAAAAGTCCCTAGTTCTGGTGGTGGTGGTGGAGGCGGTGGTGGAAATGAAATTAAAGGCACAACCGGTTCTCCAGCTGCCCCTTCCGCTACTGCAGCCACTCCAAGCGAACCCGCCAATGCTAACGTTTCTACCGCCCCTATAACTGTGGCATCAGAGCCGAAGAAAGAATAAATCCATGGATTTCAAAAGAAAATCAAAAAATCAAATTAAGATAAGCAAAACTACTGTACTATTACACTACACACATACATTATCCATGCCTACTAAAGAAGTTAGAAGAAAGTTAAGTTAATTACAAAATACAGTCGTATTGAGTTATGAATTTTTGAACGGAAGGATTTAAAGATTTTTGACAGGGATGAAAGGTGGAATGAGAATTTTGTACAATCTAGACTAAAAGTCCCCGGAGTTGACTATTCAATTAATTCTTGTTATAGGCTTTTAATTTTACATATGGGTTAGGGTTCTGACAATTAGCTTGTCATAAAATACGTTGTACCCTGTATCTAAATCTACTGTAGTTTACCGTTATGAATAAACTAAGATTAAATATTCTGGATTCTGTATCTGTAGTATTAGTTTAGGATGGCATTTCTTACAGTAAGGATACCAAATAATACTGTCTGTTTCAGCCTTGTAAGTACCAGAGGTTACAATATAATATATTTCCTGTAAACCGGAAGTAAACTCCAGTGACTTTTGTTCGATATATGCATGCTAGCAAGCTAGCATGTACACTAGGGGGTAAATCTTTAAGTTTTGTCAGACAGATGGGATATCCTGGACTGGTGGTTGTCTGACGGACTGATGGTCTGCCACCATCAATCAAGGACAGCTCCTCCGTCTGGCGTTATGCAAATTGTATGTAAATATATATTAATTGTTCAGATCTTATACCTTTAGTCGATAGTAGATGTAATTATTTGCTGCTGATTATAAACAACATAGTTTGTATTTCTAGTTAGATCATTATTGGTAATGCCATGCAAATTATAGTTTTATAGTGGTATCTGTTTTAGAAAAGTAGGTATAGTGGATTCACAAACTATCCTTAAAAGAAGATGCATTCATGCAACCATCATAAATGTGTAAGTGGAAAATTGAATTAGTAAAATTGATTAATGTTGTATCATCCCAAAGTTGTAATATATATTGCATGACTAATAGAATTTCCTTTGTATCTTCAATATTCAATATATTTTATGTTTTGCTTTCGCAACATAACATAAACATACACAATTCTCATTTATTGAAGTTGACATTAAATACTAAGTGATTAAATTTTGATTGACATGTGTTTTTATATTGTTATTGTTGAATTTTTGCTAGTTTGATTGTCTATCTGATCGGTCTGATCTTTTGCTTCTTTTATTAATAGCTTCTCTTTCACCAGTTCTCTATCATTAAGAAATGCATTTTAGATTTACCGAACAGAAAACTAATTACTATTACTTTAGTATGTCGAATTTTACATTATTGATACTTAAGTATCTAAATGTCATATATATTATATATATTGTGTTATTATGTTACTATAATATTATGTTATAGCTATCTTACTTAGTAGAAAATTAACTTAATACATTTGATTATACTTATTTGTGCTACGTACTGGTAATGCTGCATAATAAATGTATTATAAATGTCGTAGGTATACTATCAAAATAGAAAATTCAGTTTGCACTTTTTTGAGTTTGATTTCTAGCATAATTGACCTCTATACGCATTTAATGAAATCTTAATTTTAAAAGAGAGTATTAAGCTTGCAATAATAATGGTGAAGTTTACTCAAAGATCAGGTTCATAAATACGTACGTATGCCAGTCCTGAATATTTTGAATAGTCTTACTATTAACTATTATGTACTAAATAAAATTAATATTTTATTTATTGTAAATGTATTAGAAATATTTGTATTAAATGTTAATATTTTGGTTTTAGGACAGGAGAATCGGTTGGCAAATCAATGCGCCCCGATTTTATTTGGGCTGGTCTCGGAAAATGACTTACTTTCAATTACTAATCAAGTTGTTTTTAATTACCGAATAAGTCCTAAATCCAAACTGGAAAAATTATTTCTATTAACATCCACTAAGTTGTACTTGCCCCACCAATATTTAATATTGTGTTTGTTTTATTTAGAATGGGACTTTTGGAACTTTGGAACTAAATATATTGTAGTAACAGAAATACTGATCTCTTATAATATTTTAATGGTGATGGCAAGTATTGGTTCAAAGTATTTTTCTCTAACAATAATAAGTGGCTGTTTTATACCTTGGGAAGTTGAAATATTGTTTTTATCTGTTAATCGATAGCCTGGAACTTATTGACGGTATAAAATATTAAAGGTAGGATGATACGGTTGAACTTTGGCAGTTTACTATTAATATTTAAAACCCTGAACTGAAGAGTAGGAAAAGATTTTAGTCATCTCATGGACATAAGAATAGAAGGATATGTTCACAAAGACAGTTCAATTAAAATTTTAAAAATGTTTTTGAAGCATTAGATTAAAGTAAAAACAGTGGTATTTTGTGTGAACTGAATAGCACTGGTAAATAAAAATAGTTTCATAACGAGCCTAAAAAACAGCTTTCGTAGTCACACTAAAGTTTTATGAAGGAAATGCATCACAGTTGCAATATTTGAAGCCAAATTGTATGCGATAGTGAAACTGATCTATGGATTGAATTGTGCTTACTTGTAATGAGTTAATAGTTATTCCTTGAGTGAAGGTAGTGTATTGGAATAATGTATTGTGTATGTAGTTGTAATTTGAGTGGATTAGTAGAGTACAAAACAAGAATGGTAGTGGTAATATTAATAGTGGCAGAGTTGTATCTATGTCATCAACTAAAAAGCACATTACTCTATCTCTATCTGTATACTTATGCACCGTATCGTTAGAGTTGGATGTTTGATGGACAAACTCAACTTTTGCGACATTTCTCTTGTTTTTACATTCATATTACAATATTGTAATTAGTAAATTGTTTATTATAACTAATTTACATGGAATTAGGTGTACTAGTATATTGAGTCAAAAACCCTTGTTTGTACATTGGATTCGTTTGGTTAAATACAATTTATTTGTATTACAATTATAATTAATATACATAATATGGGGCTGGCTTTTGACTAGTTTTTTATAGGATTATTGAAACCAATGTGTGTTTAATATATTTCTTGGTTAATATTGTCTGTCATTATCTCATTATTCATTAGATTTAATAGTATTTATCTATTAGTAGCTATTACCTACTACCATATCAGTCAATATATCTATTGGCCCAAGCAAACAAGAAATAACTGCAGCTAACAATCGCCTTCTTCCGATTTTCATTTACATCCTAAACCATAAAATATGACATCCCGTTGAATCCTTTTAAAACTAAGTGCACTACATTTAATAGTCACTGGAAGGTTATTTGTAATTCAGTGTGTTTAGTGTTCATTGTCTGTTGTACTGTGCATCTTAATTTGATAGTCTTACAATGTACAAGTCAAAGTTAATAATTCATCATTCATTTATTGAACTTATCATCTGATCTGATACTGATTTCTCATGATATGGTATAATAACACTTTAAAAACGAAAAATGCATTTTCACAGGAACGGGAGTAATCATTGTAAAATGTAATAACTGTAGCATAGTTAAATATGTTATGCCATTGTAAGCATAATATTATGTTGTAACGTTTATATAGTCATTGTATCTTGTTAAAGTATGTCCGCATGACTGAAACACATTTTCATTGTATACAACCGTATGCCTAAAAATAGACAAAAGGAAGAGTCTTGTTTAATTTTAATTGTCTTTACTCTTCTTGCATTTTTATTCTCGTGATGTTTCTCTTGTCTTTATATTTACTAGTAGAGGTAGGACGGGTGGCGAGAAAGAGAAGTAGAAGACGTAGGTAGACTTTAATTTACATATAAAACATAGTGATGAAGTCTACTTAGTCTACTTTTAAACCTACGTAAGTAAGAACATAAGCAATGAAAATAAGGTAATTAGAGTAAGGATATTAATGTACTCTAACTAAGGTAATGGTGAATCTAATTTAAGGATAACTTTCACTTAGGTATTTATAACACTAAACTAAACCAGTACTTTCTGATAAGTGTAATTAATTAATAAGTACGTGTTGTAGTAGAGTGTTAGTATGTAGTTACATGTATGTACTTAACTGTATAACTGTAACTATTTAACTTTTTTGCAGCTACAAGTTTTACGAGTATTACTACAACAACATCCGATTTTGACATATTTTACAGTCAAACCCGACCCAAATCTAAACCACAAATGTTCTACAGATATACTATTCTTGCCCAAGTGGTTTTCAATTTATACTATGTGTAATTATATTTAATAGACAATATTACGAAGCATTTTAAGAATAAACATTCAAATCTTTGGGGGGATACTACCAATAGGATTAGAGTCAAGTCGAAAGAGTTAAAATTTTGAAAAAAATCACCAAGAAAAGTACCTACCAAACTATTTACTGTTAACAGTTTGGTGCGGACAGAAAAATACAATTAGCACATAATTAATTAAGGCATTTTAGATAAATAACCATTAGAAAGTCAAGTATTACTGTGTGTGTTGGCATTACCCCCTAACTTCGTACTGACAAAATACCTATATCTACACCTGCATAAGGCATTGAATTACTGAATAGAAATACAATTGAATTTGTAAAATAAACAGCATCGAAAAGAAATAGAAATCATTTAACAGTTTGCTGTAAATGTGAGAAAGACCAACTTTATACGCAGCTCGAACTGAGAAAGATACAATTATATAAAGGCAGTTTCTAACTGCTTTAGTAATTGTGGTTAAATAACGTTAAGGAAAAATACCTACACAATCATAAACTCAATCTATACTACAGATAGATAAACATACAAGGGAAGTACACTATACGATACGACTGCATCATCCAAATATAGGATCACAACAAATACAAAGCATTCATGAAAAGCAAAGAACAAACCATATTTGACAAAAAGCCAACTACCACAGTTATACTTGTTGGAGCATTACATACAAAAAATGCAACCAAACGAAAACATATTAATCTGGGTGTACAAGGATTAAAATAATAAACGAGATAGTAGCTGGAATAATATTGTTGTAAATTCGTGTTAAATTGTGGGTGGATCAATAAGTATTTCTGTAGAGGAGATTAATTTTCCAAAAAGGGAGTTCGTAGTTAGTTTCTAACTACATTACCTATATGCTGTAGGAATATTATTATCTACAAGTCTACACATACAAGAACTAATACTTACCTAGCAGTAATCTCTGATCACTATGATTTACCCATAGTAGTGTAGTGATAATGATATAAGTATAAATGTATAGTATTTTAATGTGTGTTGGTCGCTGTGCATTTTTATGAATGGGAAAGGGTTGCTTGTCTACAGGTGTGGGAAATGACCTTGTCCTGGTGTAAAAGTGTTTAATGTTAAGTAGACAATGTAATTGTAATAT
This sequence comes from Pogonognathellus longicornis, assembly GCA_034694085.1. Classification (NCBI taxonomy): domain Eukaryota; kingdom Metazoa; phylum Arthropoda; class Collembola; order Entomobryomorpha; family Tomoceridae; genus Pogonognathellus; species Pogonognathellus longicornis. The sequence continues at coordinate 3,159 of JAQFYB010006229.1, read as the reverse complement.
AATCATGATCTGTTACTCTAAAAGTAAAATGAATCAATAATTTGCATTCCTGATTGTGTGTGACTGTCCTGTATTCATTTCGAATGCTATTCTAGGTACCGTATAAATGAGTGAGTCAATTGGCAAACATTCTTATACACTAGCAGGTACCCAAGAGAGTAATAATACCAAATTAAGTTTTTTGATTTTGGAGAAATGAGTATCAAAATGCCTACAAAAAATGAAGTGATCCAGGAAAACAAACTCTACTTACTTTACTTATTAATGTATAAGGAGTTTGCCAATTAAATCACTCTTACATTATTGTTACACAAAGTGAAGTAAATTACAATAAAATACAAATGTAAGTATTCAACACATGAGTGCACATCTATCTATCTAACTGCCTTTCAACATAGTCTCTTTAATATATTCAGCATATTAAAAGTACCTAACATGCACTTATTCTGTCCAAATTCGCTTTTCGTGTAATCTACACCATGATATGTGTCGAAAACCGAATTTCACTCAGTGAATTCTGTTGGTAATGTTATTTTTTACAAGTTTAGATATGAAAGAAGTGTCTCATGCATTATTAAAGAAAAGCGACACACTTTTTTGTTGTGCAAATGATCTGAAAGAATTTGCGACAGGCGAAAGTAAAGGAAAGTAGTGTAGAAGTATCTGGGCTGCATCAGTAACACAATCTGACACGGACGTTAAGTGCTTGACTGTGACTTTGCGTAGAATTCCATTAAAAAAGCTAGTCTCCATTTTCGGAGAAAACAAAAGGAGAGTTGAAATTTGATGTGTGCAGTGGCATTGAAAATTATAAGCTGTAGTAGTTGTAAGTGAAGTGGGGTCACTTCACTAATACTCTGTTTTTCATTCTTGAGTTGGCAGGGCTTAGAAATGTACTTTGTATACCTACCACTTCTACTACTACGACTAGTTTTCTTCCAGGAATTCGAATGGGAAGCCAAAGGAGCCAATTCGTATTGGCACGCTACACAGACGCGGAGCAGAGAAGATAAGAGGAATTTCTTGTTAGAAATATCGTGTGGATAAGCCAAGTGTGAAGGGTACGAGATTCCTCGATTACAGTCATTTGAAACATTTCATATCTTATTCGGGCGTGACTTATACTTGTCTTTAGAACACTTCAGCATTGTTCATGCTGATATTGCGTACTAGTAGATACACTCTTCAGTACAATCTACACTCGTATAAATACAATGTAAAATTCGTCTAGTGATAGTATCCATACGATCTAAAACTGAATGCTCCTCCAACTAGACTTTACCTCGGCTGAATGAAATGGCACAAAAGCTTAACTTTATTTCTGATGTATTTAAATAGCTTTTATGCTTCAGTAATTGTAAGTTTGTCCTTTGGGAGCTTCTACAATGCCTAAGACACTTTACATACTTACTTCTCGCTTCAAACAGAACGCTAGACTATTCAGAACATTGTTGAAACAGTTGCAAGAACAGATAATTTGAAAAACATGTTACATGCAAAGAATAGGAGAAATTACTCAAGCTTTCTTGTAGAGAAAGAAGCCAAATCTATTGCTGGGAAGTTCAAATCAAAATTAAATCAAAATTAATACTCTACTCTAATAAAAAATGTAGGTATATATGTACAGGGTGACCCATCAATACAAGAAACTTTCCCCTTTTTCTCCCCAATGGGGAAGGTGGCATATGATGTATGTATATAAAATATATCAAATGATGGCATAGCAGTAGCACTGCATCTTTCGAATGGTGATATCATATTTCTATGTTTTGTACTATAGGATATATCTGCGTTTGAATGAACCCAGTTTTATGAATGAACCCAGTTTCCATGCAAGTATTGCCTGACTTTTTAAAATCAGGCAACGCCCCGTTCGGGGACCTGGAATTCCAACTCTGGTGTATGGAATCCTCTTTGGGGAGCTTGGCGAATTTTTGGAAATCCGTTTTAAATTTGGAAAATTCCCCTGGGAAATCCCAAACCCAAGTATTCAGACAAGAAAGATGACATTATTACCATTCGAAAGACGCAGTACAAGGCCACCATCATAAAATATGCCACCTTCCCCGTTGGGAACAAAAAGGGTAGAGTTCCTGTTTTGATGCGCCACCCTGTATATGTATAATAATGTAGGTATTACTTTGTGATAAAAATGAAAACTGAGATAACTATATCATAGCTAACAAATAATTTTTAACCTTTAGGAGTGTTTGAAACTGCTTTGCAAATCCCCGCGTGGGCGATTTTTCATTAGTCTCAAATATAAGAGTTATTGTTACGCTAATACTGGAGTAGATTTAGAATAGACATGTAAAATCAAAAAAAAAAGTGAGGGACAGGGGAGACTGATAGTGCACTTTGTAGGGACTATTAGCCCAATTAACAGAAAAATACAATGTCCAATAATAGCCTCCCCCTTCTGGGGTTATTGGTACTTTTCAATCGCTTGGATATTTTTCACTGATCCATGAACAGTATTTTCATTTCTCAACCAAATTCGACGGGACTATTTTTAGAAAATGCACAAATAGTTGGGCTACATATTCCATTTTTTTAAAAATTCCAATTCGAAATTTTAGCATTTCAAAAAAAAGTTTCAAATTTCAAAATGTCATTTTTACATAGAACATGCACATTTACGAGAAAACTAATTACGCCAAACGAAAGAGCATGTCAAATAACCTCTTAGGGTGCCCATTTCAAATTACGACCTTTTGACCTTAGCCAGGTTTGAAGGTCAAAATTCCTTGAAAAGTTACAAAATCCATAAAAATGCTTTTGGATAGTAAATATCCCCAACGAAAACATAATAACGAATTTTCAAACTACAAAATTGCAGTCGTCTTCTACAGTGTCAAAGGTCACGTGTTGATGTTAGGCTAAAAGATGCATAACATTGTCATTTCTCAACCAAATTGGACGGGATTATTTTTAGAAAATGTAAAAATAATTGGACTACATATTCCAATTTTTAAAAAATTCCAATTTGAAATTTTGGCACTTCAAAAAAGGTTTGAAATTTCAAAATGTCATCTTTTCATGGAAAATGCACATTTACGAGAAAACAATTTTTTTAAAATAGTCCCGTCCAATTTGGTTGAGAGATGAAAATGTTATGCATATTTTAGCCCACCATCAATACGTGATATTTGACATTGT
>JAQFYB010006228.1:0-12608 GCA_034694085.1 Pogonognathellus longicornis | reverse complement strand
ATAATATCTAGTGTAAGCCACAATAATCTGGGGGGTGCTTAAGCACCCTCAGCACCCTTAGTGGCTACGGCCCTGTATGTAACATGAGCCAGGTATATACTGGATTTGGTTTTAAACCCAAATAATGCAGAGAATAGAGATTTGAGAGGTTGATAAGACAATTCCATGTTCCAAAACAGAGTACCTATATGCTATCTGCTACTAATAATATTATTTCACGAGTTAAAAGAATTGAGCTTTTGTATCAAAGGTTATAGTTTCCGTTTGGTTGGCCACTCCAGTGCAACTCATGACTCATCAAAGCATCAAATCATACCAAATGTCGTAAAACGAAATCTATTGAACGAGATAGTAATATTTTACAACTGAGAGTTAGTCACCACTTTTAACATTATTTATTGTCTTAGTTCTCATTTCCTTCATACGAACTACAACGCATACGCCGGTTTAATAGCAACAACTGTTCCGAGGAAAATGGGAATATAATATGCTTGACTTTAATGATCCCTTTAAATGCTCTTATTCTTGGTTTCTGAACTTATCAATGCAACGTTAAATGATTGCTATCTACCTAATACAATTTCAACTGTTAAAAACATTTTATTCGTAATAAATGATTAAAACCTTAGACTGCAAAATTTCAACCATAATAATTGATCTGACGTTGAACAACGATATTTAAATTGTCCTAGAAAATGAAAACGAATAATGGTTCCGGTACCTAGGTATGCATACTTTGCATTTGCATACTATGCAAGTTGTAATTGTAGCCATTCAAAAGCAGGCCGATGCATATAATGCACCAACTAATATTATAAGAATTCTGTTCGTATAGTTACAAGGGTTGTCTTTTAAAGATTGAAATTTTAAAGGACGTCTGTAACTGACAACAACATAATATTGTTTTTAATAGAATTCGTCTTTGGAGACGGCGTTACATATGGCTGCTCAGTACGGACACGTGGAGGTAGTCAGACTACTGTTACATCATGGGGCTGATCCTGTAATTACAAATGCCAAGCAGGAAACATCTCTAGATTTGGCAGCACAATACGGAAGGTACAAACAATTACAATCATCTAGGGAATTATTCTATTTGTTGGTCTCTGGAACTATCTAAAAATTTCTATCTATAGAAGGATCTCTTTAAAACAAAAAGTCCTTACTATTACATATATTGCTATTGCATATAATTGTAATTCATGTCTGCAGCTTTCCTTTCTTGGACTGATCCATTGATATTATATTAGGTGTACCAATGGAACATGCCCCGGTTGTAAATTAGAGACAGTTATATAAATTACGTAAATGTATTGATTTTGCAGACTTGAAACTGTTCAATTATTGCTAAAGTCACATCCCGAGCTTATCGCCGCTTACAGCAGTCCGATTCCTTCGAGGCATCAGCATCTTTTTCCTCATACTCCACTCCATTTGGCCTCGAGAAACGGTCATAGGTAATTCCGAAGAGAAAAACTCTCACATTCAGTATGGGTTCATGTGTGTGTAATATGTGATTGTTTCATTTGGAGTACTTGTAAAGATTTCATGAGTTGATGTAATGATTTACTCAGGGGCGTTGTGGAGCAGTTGGTGAGAGCTGGCTTTGATGTAAATGCCCGAACAAGTCAAGGTACAGCTTTACACGAAGCAGCTTTATGCGGGAAGGTAGACGTGGTGAAAACTCTTCTGGATGCGTCTATTGATGTATGTGTGGCAGATAGCCAAAGAAGAACTGCTGTTGATCGTCTCAATGAAGTTGGACTCAAAACTCTCGTTGCCAAAGAAATCGCTGAATTGATACGTGGTAAGACCATCAAAACTAATTCTGCACTATGTGTTTATCTCCAGTTCATTTAAAGATTGTTATTCGTGTGAGTTGATATAGCCTCTCTGCAGTGGCGGATCTAGGATTTATAACAGGGGGGGTTTTGAAGGAAATTTCAGTGAACATCGGCGTATATAGTAGGTATTTAACCGCATGGAACAATTTTTGATTTTTATCTAGTGTAAACTGAAATATAACAGGGGGGGGGGTTTGGACCCGTAAAACCCCTATGTAGATCCGCCACTGCCTCTCTGTATTTTCTTATGTTTACTCACAACTACCACATCATTTCTTTTCCAATATCTTTAACTTTTATTACGTACACGAGTTCTGATTTCGGGGCTCACGTATAAAACATCTCTGACAGTAGTTACTTATGTACTTTCTCAACAGGGGCTCTAAAGAAGAGTCACATGCAATCAGGGAAAGCCAACTCACCGCTTTGCTCACCTCATGAAAGTGTTCCTAACATCAAGGATGGCAAGTTACCTCTCAGTCAAATGTACGTCTATTCTATTGCATTGCTTTTTAGTTTTATAATTATACACATAGCAGTTTATTATTTAGAAATGTACTTTCCTTTCTTTTCTACTGACTGAGCTCAGTTAATCCAGATACGAATATACGAAGACATAAGTAGCATATTAATTTGATAGCTGGAAATATCTTTAATTGTCATCACATTGGTTTTGGGGTATTGGTTTTAGTTGTTTCCTAAAATTATAATACTAATTGCGGATAAGGTGTCCAGAGTTCATCCAAATATATCCTATCCGTTCCCTTTTCTTACAAACTCACACATATTTATAGTGTCTCATTATTCTCTAAAAGGGATTCCAAAGATTATTTATTCAATAGCGGAGCTATTGTATAAGAACGCGCTGTGTGAAATCTATCTATCTATCTATGTATCTGTGCACTTATGAACTAGTGTGAATTTATAACATATCCGTATCCGTTACAAATTGACACTAGTACATCATTCAATTCTACTTCCACACTAGGCCACTCTTATGTTAACTGTTGACGACGAACAAGATTACTCTCAAAATAACTGCAATTGATTGAATTAACATCGGCAATAGTTTTAAATATAATTCATTGTAACCTACAACACAGATCCTCCGCTATTACTTATATCCGTTTTGCAATGGTTTATTATAGATATTCATTTTTCAAATATTTTGATTTTTTGCACTTTTGTGCAATATTAAAGTACTGGTTTGGTCCCGCCTATTATAAGTTTAAAGCATTTATTATCGTTTGTCGCATGCTTCAGCGAATACAGTGTTGCAGCTTTTCTGAATAAGAGGATGACATAATTCACTATACACAGTTGAAGCAGAAAGTTGAAGCAAGCTTAAACCGGCCACAAAGCGAGATACTCTAGTTGAATTAGTAGGCTGAGGCCTCTTCCTGATTGGGTCTCATAGAACAATGTTATTTCATTTTGGCTCCCAATGAATAACAATTTCATAATTTCATCTAACATTGTTCATTGGCTGCCGCTCTCTATCGGTCGGCTTCAGCATTTAACCTTAACTTCTGCAATACTGTATTCGATGCGCATGCCTACAACAGGTAGTCGGGCAGTCAGATCGGAGTTGAAAATTATTAGGAAAGTCCATTGAGATTTCCTCCTGTACGACAGATTTTGAAAAGCCAATGTTTTGAAATATCAGTTGGACATTGGAGAATTTATTTTATACTTTGAGAATCTGAACTTCTGACTTCATTAGTAGGCGGACGCAATTGACGCAAATCTTATTGATTCAAGTTAAAATTGTTTGTAATTCTTCATGCTGATTTTGATTGTTCTCAAATATTTAAACAATTCCGACTCGGAATTTCCGAGTCCGCCCAATGAATAGGATAGCAATAGTATAGTTCAGTTTGTTATACAGTCAACATAATTATATTAATAATATTATGTTGAATGTTTTGTTAGAATACGTTGATTTCTTTTCTTTTATATTTGGCAATCGAACTGTTATTGGAATAGAGAGCTCATGTTGAGTTTATTGTTTGTTTAGATACGATAATCATTCTCACAGTGATGTGGAATCATCGAAAGTACGAAATTGTTACACTTCTCGTCATTCTCCCAAAGCAAATAGTTTCACTAGGGGAAAGACACGGAGATCTATGGATGTTTACTTATCGAAGGGACCTGATTACGAAAAGGTATGACATTTTTAACTTTATTTTACTTTCAATTTTTAGAGCAACAAAGTTTGGGAAAGGAATTTTGAAGAGTAAGCCATAAAGCATATAATCATTGGTTTCATATATATATTCAGCCTGCACCACCGAAAAAACCCCCACGACGGAATCTCTCCGCTTCACCGACACATCCGGGTTTGCCGGATTTCGGAAGCGACAACTACGACCTACTGATGTTTGCCCATATAGGTAGGAACAAAAGTTTGGATGAAAGTGTGTACGGAAATAGTTGGAGAAAAAGCGTAACGTGCTTCGAAACTAGTCAGTCAACAGATTCAATTGACATGGCTCCACTGGATCATCACAAATGTAGTGCCAAAAGTGATATAGCTTTCTTAAATGGACTCGTAGTCGAAGAATTAAAAAACAAAAGCAAATCTCAACACATGGGACTGGACAGCAAGTACGTGTCCGTTGCTCACATCAAACTCCGTGATGCCAAAAGTGAACAAAATGTGTGTCCGCCTGAACTTCGACTCTCAACCAACAATCAAACCAAAAATGGAGAAAACAACATTCCCTCTAGAGTTTCCTCTAACTTTTCTCCTAATGTCGCAGACAGCCACGACTTTATTCACAACAACAAAGACACAGAGGTTTGTTTACACATTTTTCTATTTCATTTCTCGTAATTTTCTTTCTCTCTTGTTTTCTTTTGCTTGTCTGTAGTCTGTAGCTGCTAGTAAATATTTTTACACGGTTCGGATTCTCACACTGCAATCATAGGGCGGGCATTGCAATAACATTATCCAGCATGTAGTCCATATAAGTAGTGTCGTACTGTACTTTTTATCACCAATGCGTCATGATCAGTGCAAACGCAATCTTAACATTCCCCAGTAGAATTTATTGTAGAATGACCATCAACATGACAATGATAAGTGGCTTGTAATACACTAGGGCTCTGAGGACGATGACGGACAACAAATCAAGAAAACTCTACCCAAAGGACCAAAGCCGACTATTGCACCCAAACCTGTCATAGCTCCTAAGCCAAAAAATATGAAACGTCAGGGTCACTCATGTGACAATGTATTAGATGACAACAGCAAAAAATCTTTGAACCCAAACAAAGCCAAACCAACTCACAAATCTACGTCCATGAGTATTCTGAGTCCCGTTGATGTGGACAAGGAGTGGGAAAGCATTGCAAACTTTATGGACTCTCTTAGCGTCCGAATGGGTACGCAATCTCTTTACTGAAAGTTATACCTATCTATTCGTTATTTTTAAACACCTTTTATTTTAAAATCAAGTTCTCTTTATCTGATGAAATACTACATGCTTGCAGTTGAATAAAATGTTCACAAAACATTTTGTTGACGCTTTAAATTATACAGTAAATGTGTGAATTCATAGGAAATGGGACCGGATGGGATTTTTTTTTGTATTAGCTTTTTTTGTCATTATAAACAGGAGCAGAAAATTTGCGATTTTTTAAAAATAAAACAATAAAATTGCGTCGACGAGAAGATTTTTTTTTAAACTCGAATAAATTTTTAGCTTACACACAAAAGATTGGAGAGCTCAAACTTTGCACTCTCTTCAAGCAGAGTCCTAAAATATCCTATATACGGTCTCTTTTCTTAGAAATCGAGTCATATATTCACCAATCACGAAAGCGGAGATATAGGGTTTTGTGATTAAGACCTTGCCTTAGTTGATGAAGGTTTATAGAACGTAACAACTTTGTGCATTGAGCTTGTATGCAAATACAAAGTGTGTTTCGGCGTTGTATTTTATACAAGAGATATAAATGTACAGTTTAATCCTTTTGAAGTCTCCGTGCTGGGTGTAGGATGTTCCTTTTAATATTTAGTGATAGTGTTCGTGTAAGTTAATTCATTTGTTATTCGCGTTCTGTATTCCAAGTTGGTATTTCTTTCTTGACTGCATCCGTATCTGTGCTGTGAGTAATTGATTGCTTTGTTTCCTTGCCTTTATAGCCGAAACAGAGGCGAGTGAGGGACTAGCGAAGCGTTCAGAAGAGCTTAGTGCAGTAGGGAAATGGTTACGTTCTATTGACATGGCTGACTACGAACATTTACTTTTGACGAACGGGTTTGACGAACTGGAGTTTATGGTGTGTAAAATTATCATGGGAAGTAAAGTTAAGAAAGGTCACGGTCTTTGTAAACGAGTCACAGTTAACAAACTCAACTTTTTCACAGGGTGAGGGCATTTTGGACGAAAATTCTCTTCTGGAGATTGGGATATTGAATGCCCAGCATCGTAAAATAGTTGCACGAACCGCAAGCAAATTGGAAGTAAGTTGGCCACGCGCCATCGGAGTGGACGGCATACCAGTGTCCATACAGAAATGGCTTCAAGAGCTCCACTTGGATCAATACTGTGAAACATTCCTCAAGAACCTGTACATAGACCCAGAGCGCCTTCTACGGCTCTGGAACGAAGAGCTCATCACAGTTCTGGAAATCGAGTGTGTGGGGCACAGAAGACGGATTTTGTGTGCCTCAGCTAAATCCTCGGGCTCAACTCGACCTCCCCTCTCTCCTCAGTTCAAGTCCAAAATGGCAATTGATGAGGCTCCATCAGACGGATCATTGCCCTTCAGAGAACCTTATGATTTAGTCTCGGGTGTCTCATCCGCTCTGAAAACCGCTTGGCGTCATGCTCCGAAAACTCTTATTGATGGCAGCGTCACTTACAAGGCCATTGTAATTTAATCACCTCATTATCGTTTCAAATCTACTAATTTGTTTCATTGAGCTTTACGTGACGTGCTCTTATTATTTTATTCCTTTCTGTGTTGTAGTATGTTGGCTGCAGTCCGGTACAGGAGTTTACTACCACCGAAGCGATTCAAGAGGCAATTCAAGAAATACGAACACAAGAAAAGGCGTATGATGCCAAATCCATAAACTCTACAAATCTCTTCAACATCAACGTGACGCTTATTGTTTCGGCTACCGTCGTCAGTTGTTACAATGCAAAAACAAAGGTATTTGTATTGCACATAATATTTTCAGCTTTAAATCTACCTAGCATCGGTGTATAATTTATTACAGAAAACAAATAGGGCTATCCTTCCTTTCCTTCTTTAATACATGTGTAGATCAAATCTTGAATATGATGTATCTCACAATTTGTTTTCATCTCCTGTTGTATATTTCACTAAAATGTAAAACTTTCGTTGACAGAGTCTGGTGAAAGAGCATGATATAGGGAGCATTCAGTGTACTTGTCAAGCTTCTGATGATTTGCGACATTTGGCTCTTGTGACTCGAAATGGAGAGAAAAGTCATTCATGTCACGTATTCTGCCTCGACTCAGTGGTAAGCCCATTTGTCTTGTCATTTTGTGAAAATTCACCTATCACAACGATATTACCTATGCTGTAGAAATGGGTTGAATGTATGCAAAAGCATATTCTGTGTGTCCATCTTTCAATTCTCACCTCATTTGAGTCTCGTCCATTTATTGATGCAATTACAGGAAATAGCAACCGAAGCAATTTTAACGTTGGGTCAAGCGTTTGAAGTGGCGTACCAATTGGCAGTTGCCAGTCGAACACAGAACAAAGACAAGGGGCACATGAGATCCAAATCGGCAAATCAACTTAGCACAAAAGCTCCACCCGGTGTTTCAAAATCGAAGAGGGAGAAGTTTCAACAAAATGTGAATTGCGGCAATAGCCATTTTCGCTCTCAATCGGTCAGTGACATAACTCCTCCTGTGCTGGCAATCCCGAAATCGGCTTCGAATTCTCCTCAAATTCATCCCAACCACAAGGACTATCGTTTCGCCAGAGCAGAGTCGTTCAGCTTCAGCTCTCATTCCAGTTTTTCAAGAGCACCCATCGTTTCCAAGGAGGAACTTTGATTATAGGGTTAGGTAAATCATTTAATTATATTTTTATTTTTAATCGTTAGGTTTAGCTACGTACTTAAGACACTGCTTATTTGCTACCTTCTATTCCTGCTAAATTCTTATCTCAATTAGATTTTCTCTCCATGGCTAATCTGAATGGAAATTGTAAGGAACTTCGTGTTGTAGACTGAAAAAGGTACTCAATCAAATAATCTTCGTTTAATGCCTGAACAAATCAAAGGCGTACGGATGGTTTGTTCAAAAGATTTGTTCAATGAAGTGTAGCTCAAATATTCTATGTACATTCTCTATAATAATCCCTAGAATGTCACACTATGTCTGTGATCCTTTTAGGTTGCTTCCCTTTATTTTCATGTTAGCCCACATGTTTTATTTAGATCTTTTGAACATTCCGTCTATAACTGTAATTTTAAACATTATTGCTATTTAGCCTGCTTAAACTTACCTTTATTCCACTCATACTCCAAGATCTCTAATATAAGGTAGTAATGGCAATTAAAATTAAGTGTACATCCGATGGATTTGGCTAAAATCATTGGATGCAATATTCTTTAATTATATATAGACATTAGAATCTGTCGTTAAATATTTATTTATAAGTCAAGTAGATTGAAATAATGACGCTCGAGAAGTAATATATGACTGAACTCCGATATAAAATGTTCCAGAGGTAAAAACATCACAAAGAATAGGTCTGATATACTGTGAATTTTACGTCTTGGTTCAATTAGACGTTCTCCTGCATTGATATTTGTCCTGGAGGATTGTTTTCCATACTACGGACTGACGGACGGTAACTACTATATGTGAAGCGACTCTCATACTCATAAGTAGCATGATCGATGGAATTGGAGCGGCATAATTTATATAAATCGTTATGTTAGTTATCATAAGATTGCTAAGTGTGCGTCAGCTACATTCCTTGATAAAATATGAACTGGAGAATTGTGGTGTTCCTTTTCTATATAATAATATTAATGAATGCACGAAACAGTTCTGGGTATCAATGGTGCAAATTACTCATAGGTTTGAATTAATAGCAAAAGTTTTTAATTATACAAGTATTGGTTTTTTAATTAAGATATCCGGTTACTGTGCATTTTCAAATACACAGGCATTTTATTTTCGGTTACACGGTATTTGTCTGATCACGTTAGAAGAAATCAGGCGGTTCCACACCAAATCAAATAATTTATTGATTTGAATGTAATTTTGATAGCAAAAAACTAAATATAGTACAACCAAACATGTGATTCTTTTCTGATTTTCCGGATTAAATTTTTGGTAAACATTTGATACACAAATTTTCAAAAAGTATCAAACAAACCTCAATCTTAGGCCACACACATCAGAAAGCGTTCAAATTCCCAAGTGACAGACTGCATAGCGCTGGGAATTATTGGAGATATATCCAGCGAGTAAACACCGCTTTACTTATGCGCAATATTGTGTACTTTTCGTTTATCAGATATTTACCCTCCGTAGAAATCAGTGTTATTTCTTCTATTCCCCACTTGGGTGTTTTGGAACGTCTAACTAGGTAGTTAGTATACTTAAACTTATACATATTATATCGTAATTGACAACAGAAAATGCTATTTAGCAATTGCACATTAACGTTGTCCATCCCATTTTTCTGGTAGAATTCCCATAAGATTATTTATACGGTACAGATATGTAATTCTATAACATTACTATGCCAATTTTTGATGTTCCATGTTTATATCAATCTGATTGTGTATTTCCTGTCTGTGTGTCTGACATATGTAGTGCAATGCAAATTACAAAATACCTACATGCAGTTGTTAGTATTGATGTTCAGTATAGGTTTTCTTTGGTGTGTCACTCTACCATAATAAAATCCTGTGAATATGTAGGAAGTAGGTCCTAGCAGACAAAAGAGCAGCTATTATGCAAATTTTGTACGCCTACCTTCCATTCTCAATCTCTGACGTATATTGTGAGACGAATCTTTGCAATAGAACTATTTCTCTTGGAATGATTTTTCTCTTTCAATGGATTTCAGTATCATTTATTATAATCTTTGTTTATAGGATTAATCGTTAAACACTACCAAAAGACTGCTACGAGTTTTCTTGCAAAGTCTTGCGTGGTGTCTAAGCTTAATCCTATATTTAATTAAATCCTACAAGGGATGCTAAATACATACCTACAGTAGTAAATTGGTACGTAGCAATTTCTAGTTAATATGCATAAATATAATAGATACAGATACAGGTTATACTCCAACTAAAGATTTAGGAAATACATAAGTATAAAAGCATAAGAATAATATGATTATAATTATTAGAAAGACAATACGAATACCTGTATATATAGGTAATATTATTAGTGTTAATGCTGTCGTCTTGAGATAAAAGCAAACTACGTACGAATACACAGGAAAAATTAAAGGCTTTAAACTGTTTTGTATGTACTATATAAATACATCGTAGATGATACCATACCAGTTAATGTCCACTCAAAGGTTTCCACCATTGTATTGTGAATTTGTGAATATGAAGTGCAGAAAGAAAATACTTTTATGCTTGCATTGTTGAGGAATAGAACGAGTATAAAATACTACGACGGAGTAACACGAAAAGAGAGTTCACATACACGTAATTACCTAACAAAGGGATGACTTGAAACTATATAGGTATATATATACAATGCAAGACAGGCCTAATTTCCGCTTTATGGTGCTCCTATGTTGTGATTTGGGTCCACATTATAATGATACACTACTATATAGCTCATTGTTCTGCCGAGAAGGGACACAATTGATGAAATGAGATGAATAGGAAAGAGAGACAGGCATAGAAATAGAAAACATGAAAATGGTTTCTTAAACTCGGATAAATTGTAAGTGGGTACCTTCTAATTGTAAGTATTATGTACGTAAAGGGTTCTATGCAAATTGTAAATACAGTAGGAAACTAACACACAAATCATTATCATTATCATTACAATTACCTTGCATTATTATTACATAGCAGAAATTACATGACACATAGTAATGCATTGTACACACACCATTATATAGAAGACAGGTTGAAGAGTGTGGGCGGATGATTTCTCTGCACCTCTCTGTAAACCAAATCCTGTCTGTATTAAATTACTTACAATCAACAAATTAATACTAAAGCAGTACTGGATCGTTAGTTGTAATTTTGTGATTTGCAGCGGTATGATTAATAGTCACGAACTAAAATGATGAGTACACAAATGAAGACGATTGAAATGGAGATTCAATAGATGCATTCTTATTGAAAGGATTGTTTTTTTATCCTCCATGTTCTCGAGAATGGAAGAAGCGTCCTCCTTAGCCACAATACTAATTGTAAACAATATTATTATTATATAACATTCATAACTGTAGTATAAAGGCAATAAGAAAAGGATGAGGCTTTTTCCAATTCTTTCGCCATCATTCTTATCCAAGATTATTATCTCTGTATTATTATTTCGATTCATTCAGTAGTGTCTGGGTGTAAATTACTATAATATGAAAGTGTATGTACATTGTCGTTTATTTCCTATTCATAATGGGTGGATGTTTAATGTTAACAAGAACATTAGTGTTTACAACTCCTCTATATGAGTCAGGCAGTCTGGGTGGGATTTCCATCTTAACTTATTCCCACACACATTTTTCGTTAGTTTCTTTGTTCTTCGTTGCATTGTTGTACTAAACGTACTTAAAAGAAAATGTTTGTTTGTAACCAATTGTAAAAATGCGGTTGAATGGTTACGAGCATGCAGAAAGCAGTGTGTTGAGAATTATGTAAGACATAAAAATAGCGGTAGAGTGTGGTGTATATAAAGATAATAATATTATAGAAGTTATAAGAACATTGTACAGTGTAAATTGTACATTAATGCTAAATACTAGAAGTCAAGTCGAGATAAAACGGAACTTTATCCAAAGTGTAATTTACTATTTTAGTCAATTTACTGAATTAATGTGATTATTACCATTGTTGTTAGGGCCTTGGGAGGCTGCTGTGTTAGTTAGCCAGTGAGAGTAGAAGTCGTCGGATAATATTCGAATGTCAAATCCATTAGTCACAAAATCCAAGACGTGTATGTAGGACGTAGTACCCTATATACTTTAGTAGTACATAATTCAATGGAATATTACTTGCAGTGGACAACATAGTTACAAATAATATTATTAGAAAAATGGTTAGAAAAGTTTCAAATAGGATTCCATTAAGTCAGAGGCGAGTTGCTCTCTCATGTGTATGTTTGTGTCTTAGATAGTTTGCTCACATTCTTTGTCTTTCCTTAATAATAGACTCGATTTCACTTCAGTTAGGTGAAAATATTCTTGCCTTTTGATAGTTAGTAGATTTATTCAGTGCACTAGAATAATTAGTAGATTATGTATATGATTAGCAATAAGAGGATTCATTGTAACTATGCACTAAAATTTCCATTTTCTCATTATTCTACAACTGCGATAATATTTTAGTCGCTCTACTCTTTGCTCAACAATCAATGAATTAAATCGAACCAGACATCGGACTTGCATGTAAATACAAGTTTTAACGGAAGTACATACAACTCTAAGCTATTTGATATATACGTTTCACCTAAAAACTAGCCGATAAACAAACCGTTTTTTAATTACTGTTTTCGGAAAGTAGCGGCTTGGGGGGGAACTAACGACATAGGAGTGGAAAACCCTTGTGTTTTTACC
>JAQFYB010006227.1:0-12608 GCA_034694085.1 Pogonognathellus longicornis | reverse complement strand
ATGTAGCAATCACATATTAAAGTTTGGGGGATTTTCTGGGTAGCCAGAATTCCAAGCCATTCCGTGCGCCCCTCTTTGATGAGGTTTGGCATATCATGTATTGTTACCCTATACTTATGAAATAGTAATCTATTTAAGCCGAAATCAATGTATATGAAAGAGACAGTATATTTTGGTTGAAGCTCACCAATGCCTGTCTTTAAGCTGGTATGGTGGTTGCCCTTTATTACAGTCGAATTTGCAATTTTTATACTTGGGCGAACAGTGCCCAGGAAGAGCGTTAAGGAAATGATTTCTAATTTGAATCGAATTAAAGAATGAGTAGTTAAACAAGTAATATTACCTTTAAATTTCGGTTTCTAATGGAATAGATAAACGTGCATTCATTTGTATGTGCTGTGATATTAAGTAATTAAATCTAAATATATACATAGGTGATTACGATATGATGAGCATGGGAGAAATATTATATCAGTTGTACAAATGATTCATAAAATGCTATGCTCAAACCGTGTTTGGCAAATCAATTATTGCCAAAACTGTTTGACAGCAATTTGTAGGATCTGCTAAATAGTAAACACTAGGTTTTTGCAAAATGCAAGTTCGCTCGAAGCTTAATTCAGAGTATTTAGATATATAGGATGATACTCAATTATAAAATTTATTATTTTGATTTATGAATAATTGTTACTCACAGTAATGTGGATAGTTATATAAACTAAAATATTCATCAACACAAATTTTTAAATGTCATACAACATAATTCAGATACCTTGTCTTCAGTAATTGCCCGAATCATCCATCCTACAATGTACATGGAAATAATTGTTTAATTTATTCATGTTACTTATTCTCACTCTTCCATCATTATATAATTTCTTAAGGGGAAGCACACACTTTGAACTTATCTTTGAAACGAATTTAAAGGCAGAGCAGTTAGGAAGGTCTGTTTACAAGTGTTGAAAAGTTCTATTCACTTCAATAATGAGGACTGAACTTGCACGAGACGAGTACACGGCCTGTATGAACATCTTCCCGTTTCTATTTCCATCCTTGGAATTCTTCATCACCTATTCTATCTATGTATTTAGATAGGGAAATCTAATTCAACATGAGCTCGATAGTTTGAAGCTTTTTCGAAAATTCTATACTCTATCATAAAATACTGAAGAAAATTCTGCAGCGTATCTGAGGCGAGTTTTTCTATTTTCTTATTTCTTTTTATTAATAATGGGAAATATTTTCTTCCCATTATTAATAAAAATTAAAAAACTGCGCCCACCATGGAATTCCTCACTCGACTAAAACTGGAATTTCGAACAGTATAATTTAGAAATTTCAAATTTGGGCCTTCAAATACGCTAGATAAAAATGCTTAGTTTGTTATACTAAAAACCATTTTATTGTACATTGACCTGTAACCTCGTTCTCATTCTAGAAAAGATATGAGCTACCTCTTAATGTACAATGAGCGCCACGTAAGCCGTCACATAGGGCTCATAACATTAGTAGGTTACGTTCATACACAAGGTAGGTATGAGGAATAATAACAAAAATGGCTTGTTGTCATCGATACAATTTGGTTTTGAATTTTGAATAGGTTACCTACCACTGGCGTAGCCAGGGGGGCAAGGGAGCAATTCCTCCCCTCCCCCCCGAAATCCGGAATAAATAGGTATTGTTGCCCTGATAGAGCAAAAAATCGCTAAATTTTTCGCGCTCCTCGCGAATTTTATGTTCATTTTTGCCCAAATTTGCTCAAATTTTTCGAGCTTTGCGCGAAAATTAGTACATATATACCTCATGTTTTGAGTTTGCCCCCCCCCGAAACCAAATCCTGGCTACGCCCCTGTTACCTACCCGTATTTCAAGCCCCATGTGACTCGAAAATTTCAGACTCGAACCCGACTCGGAACTCGGAAAGTTTAAGCCCGAACTTGCTCGAACTCGAAAAGTTCAGCCCGAACCCTACTCGAAATTTTTTGCATTACATATCATTAAATGAGTAATAATTCAAATTCAAATCCAATCCAAATGTTGATGGGACTATTGACTATGAAGCTTGAATATTTATATTTTAAGTATTTCTCAATCGTCTCGAGTTCCACTAAAAATACATACAATGACTTCACGTTGTACATTCCCAGCACGAACCCGACTCGACGTTGTGCATTGTTGCTCGAAACTCGCTCGAAACAACTGCAAAATTTTGCTGCTCGAACTCGCTCGAAAACGAGTTCGAGCGAGCTGGCAACGAGCTGTCTCGGCTCGTTTACACCTCTAATACATACCAATGCAAATCAACCCAAAGTTTTTTTTAGTTGCCTGGGTTTTCTCCATCTGTATAATTATTATACACTTAGGGTTGACTTGCATTGATACATACTACATATATACTAACGTATGCCCATGAGTTTTCATTTCAAGCGGACAATTCTTTCAAAACAATTTACAGTAATTCTGAAATCATAACTGAGCGTTACCGACACGGGAAAATAATTGTCCCTCATTTGTATATAACGATTTTATTACATTGAGAGTATTTGAGTCCACTTTTGTAAATTTTAATTTAAAAACACCAGTGACCGCCTGTATTAGAATGTAAAGACGAAATTAGCTAATTTAAATTGTTCAATGTTCAACTTTATTTCAGTGTATTGTCTCGAAATTGAACATAATAGGTTTTCTATCACTTGCACACGCACACGTCCCTGCTGTTTAAATTAAAATCTAATAAATTAGCATGATATTTTACTTAAACCTGTCATTTAGAGAATCCTCCAGGCTATTTATAAAAGAATGCGGGTCGGGCTTCTTGGTCATGTATATAAGCACCCGAGTCATTTAGTCTAATTCAAGATCTAAAAGTTAATGAGTCGTTTATTTGATCTCTATGGAGATGACGGAATTGTGGGTGGGGTCGACAGTGCACTCTGTTCAACTTGGCTGAAAGTTATATAATTTGAAATGAAATGAAATGAAATGATATCTTTATTGTCAGCACAACCAATAGATAACCTGAAAAATTCAAATTACCTAATCAGCTCATAGAGCTGTTCTCCCGAAGTGGACAAATTTGGCCCTGATCAATTATTTCTAGGATACAGGGTCGTATACAGGATTTAGTTTCGGTGGTCACCATCATCAAAACCATAAATGACAATTATCGTGCTTAACGCGAAATTTTTCGCGATCTAGGGTACTTTTTTGACAAAATAACCTCTTTTTAGGAATTTCAGAGGGGAGGGGGGCACGTGCCTCGCTGGTAGTGCCTCGGACACAAATGAAAGTCACTACGGCGGCTTTTGACCACCTGAGCCAGGTACCTTATTCAGTGTTACATGATCTAAGTATTTATTATTCATATATGGATTAAATTACTCCAATCCAATAATACATATTAAATATATTGTACTAATCTATCAGAAAGAATGGGTACCAATTACTCTTAACTCACTTTTTAATTACGTAGAAATAGCAAAATAGCAGGAAGTAATCTTTTTAAACTACTTAAAACGATAGTGTAATCTCCAGAAACCGAAACTTGTTAAGAGGTTAATTACAATTTTGTAAAAGCTGCCGATCAAAATGAGAGGGCATCTCTGAAGTAAATATAAATACATGCAGAACGGTGATATATTTTTTTAAATGATACTGTATACGTGTAACGTCTGAATCGTAAAATAATGTATACCTATGTAAAAAAACTGCAAAAAATATAAATAAATAAACGCATTTTTGCAGGCAGAGATGTGTAAGAAAAGAACCAATACAGTAGCACATACGTTGGTGAAGTGATAGTAGGCATAGTATTTAGAACGGAGTGCAAGTTTAGAGTGTTTGGAGTGTATTATTATGTAGCTATGTGAATGTGCATGATCTGGATGCATGAATATTTTGTAAGAAATTGTGATAAGTGTAATGGCGCAGATAACAGCGGAGAAGTTTGTTTGTTTGTTGTATGAAACAGAAGTGGGTGTGTGTACTCTGTATGAAATTACGTGTAGTGTTGGGACTGGGAGTAGAAATACACTGGTATGTGTGGATTAAATGGAAGGATGCATAGTATTAGGTTTGTTGGTGGTTTGGAAAGTCAGTATTGACACGAATTAGGTATAGATGATGCAAGGCAGTGGAGATTGTAGAAATGGGGGAGGAGGATGCAGGGAGCCGTCCGAAGAAGAGCCGGTCTGACAAAATACCTTTTAAGAAAATGAGAAGACAGAGACAAAAGAAAGGAATGTTTGGCGTGGACGGGTACTCAAAAATCCAAAGCTCAAAAATATGGAACGACTTTCGGATTTTCAATCTCTTGAAAGGGATTTTTGGCAGAGAGTTCGGATGTGATCAATCAAATCTCTTATTACATTATTTTTTGCTCAACGAAAGTCATTTTCTTTTCCATCCATCGTCCAACACTTTCTCCTTGTCCCATTTTGTGCTACATGTCGTACGTAAGGCAAAAGCAAAAGCAACCATTCTATTATTGTCATCTCCATCTCCATCCCCGCTCTCTAGCTCAATCTCAATGCAATATAAAAGCAGATACGGAGACGATACACGTGCTTCCTAATGTACACCAACATTATCTCCCAAAAATGTTTTATACGGAGCTCTCCATTTCTGATCGCCCGTGAAACATCCTCCACAACTCAAAGACGAATCACTTTTAGGGTGCCTTCCTGTCCTCCATGCAAACGTCCTAATGCACTGCACAAATACATTAATATCCACAGCACCACACAACTCTAATGCATCCATATTCCATATACCCTCACCTCTACACTTACAAAACTTGTCTATTTGTTGGTGTCCCAAAATCTGCCAATACAACAGTCTCAGTCCTTGGCGTCATAGCTGAAATAATGCTGCAATAAGCACGGCACTGAGTATCAACACGGCGTAAGGACTGTCACCTTTATCATATGATTCTAAATTGCAAATACATTTTTTCCATTACATTTCTCATTCTTTCCAAAACATGACAATAGGGCAATAAGTGGCAAAAATAGCAGGGCTCTCAACTATATTGGGTTGACCATTGAATTTGCGGAAGGCTAACTTCAACCTCCAGTTTCAATCACGTTTGCACCTCTTCTCCTTTCTAAGAAATCAGAAACATCTTTTTCAGTGTTCTAAATTAACAGTGATTACTGATGGTAGATGATTTATATAATGCTTACCTAAGCATACTATGTACATGCTTTTATTAGTATATTACTATGTAAATATCAATTAATCACTCTTTTAATACGTTATGCATGAAATATACATGTGTTCAACAAAACTATATAACACGGCATAGTACCTACTAAAATTTATTCATAATATTGCAGATAATATTTTATAAAAAAATTGACATTCGTGAGCGATAATGTTAAGGAACATGAAACTAATGTTTATTAACTACCCTAGAAGATTTGCGTTTCAGCTTAGGTCAGTCGCAAAATGAGTTCCACTTTGCTTATATATCAACTAAATTATAGTCCAATTTAGATTCACTTCCGCAGTGTGAGGTTGAAATTTAAAAAAGAATATGATTGATATTTTCAGTGTAATTTAAGAGTGAAAATGCTGTCAAACAGAGGATGGAATTGAAATAGGATGTGACCGAATTGAATTCAAAAAGGATGGGAGGGGGTGAGTGAGAAGAATGACTTGGCACATGTTTAAATATAATACTGCTTCTATGAAACCTATTTCAATTTCATCCTTTCTATCGATTTTTTAAAGGTAATATTTTTTAAAAGGTAATTATTTGTTACTATATAATGGCATGTTTTTAGAAGCTCTAAACGACATGCAGGGTAATCTAGACGACATGCAGGGTTATCTAAGCGACATGGAGGATTATCTGCACAACTTTGGCATTCTGGCGCTTATACAGTATGAGCGCTCTAGAGAGTTATCTGGTTGCTCTTAAGTGTTTTTAAATATAAATCTTAAGAATCCGGCAAGGTCAATTTTCAAACTTTTTAGAGCCAAGTAATAAATGGAATTTTCAAAGTTTATATAAATTTCAAAAATTGACCTTCACCAATTCGGATGAAATTTTGGAGAGTTATCAAGAATTAGATTTAAGAAGTTTTTCCATGAAAAAATTTATTCCGGCCTAAATAAATTCAAACTTGACATTTTATCCAATTGTCCAGTTTTATTTTTCAACATGACCTTTGAACCCTTAATTTTCAATCGATTTAGATGAAATTTCATATCTGTACTCGCAGAACGATTCTATACAAAATACTGTCGAGTGTCATTGTTTATAGGGTGGCAATCTTTATGTCCGACCCTGTGGTTTTTGACTACCCAAAAAAGGCTGTGGTGAGGACACGCTGTCCAAAGCTAAATTCATTTTTTCAGTTTTGGTATAGGAAATGCCCTCTAAATATTTTTTAGAAAGCTGGGAATTTTTGTATAGGTCCACTACGTTACCTTACACATTATAGCAAAGTTTCAAAAAAATTCATTAGATGGTCTGACCTATTTATTTACAGAAATTTTCAAAGTTGGGAAGTCCAAAACCTGGCCGTGTATAAGAACCTAGACTTTAAATCATTTTACTGTCACGCCATCACATTTGGGGTTAGTCGGTGGTACACTTTTCCCTACACTTTTACATGGGGACGGCGTTACCTAACAACGGCTTTTTCATAACTTTTAAACCCACCGATCTTTTAATGTTAAGTCGCACTAATATATGGTTTATTTATTTAGTAAATTTTAGCTCATTTGTACTTATATTAGAATTTTGCTTCCTAAAAAATCAGCACCTGAATTTTCAAAAATCCCAGTGACTTTAAGTGACGATTAACGATTGTAGCAAAGTTACCTAAATCAATCAACAATGTTTGATAAAATTCCATTATGATTACCTGTTTTCACTAATTTCTTAAATACATATTGGTTTATTATTCAGATTAAATTATTTAAATTAAAAAAATCTTCAGATTAAATTATTTAAATTAAAAAATCTTCAGACTAAATTATTTAAATCAGAAAATCTTCAGACTAAATTATTTAATTAAAAAATCTTCAGACTAGGTAAATTATTTAGAATTAAAATATTTACCTAGATTGAATTATTTAGATTAAAAAATATTTAGTTAAAGTATTTAGATTAAAAAAATATTTAGATAAATTATTTAGATTAAAAAATATTTATTTAAGTTATTTAGATTAAAAAATATTTAGTTAAATTATTTAGATTGAAAAATATTTAGTTAAATTATTTAGATTAAAAAATATTTAATTCTGGGATATGGAAATTAGTTCCACAGATTCATATGCATCAATTTAATACAAGTTTCCAATAAAATAACTCATTTCAATCAAACTTATCACATATTACTGCAGCCTAACTTGTTTGTCACACCTTATATGACAAAAAATCTCATAACAACGATCCACCCTGTAAACAGGTTATTTTAATAGATCGAGGGCATTGCGATTTTTGAGTATTACATTTTTACACTATAACGTATGAACGTTATGTGAAATGTTATATTTAGTTCCATTCATTCGACAAAGTTTTAATACTCGGAATAGGTGGATGTATATGAAACAAATATTTAATTGACATCTGTTTTATTGCTCTTTAATTTTGTTTGGAAGCTATGCCTTGTCTTGATTGACTCATTTTACACATCACGAGGTCTTACAGAACATAAAATATTTGTGTCGGTCTGCCTGTGCCCGTCAACACGATAACTAAAGCAAAAATGAACCTGGGGATTGTAGTAGAAGGATTGATTAAAAAATAAAGCTATGCTCGTTAGCCAGAAAAATTGGTTAAACGGTTCTGGAGTTCAAGGACTTAAAAGGGACACCAGAAGAGACTGTATACAACTGAAAGTTGAATTCTACCTCCAGTCACAAAATAGATTGAAACACTCCAGATATTCACAAAGTATGCTTTACTTTAACTATATGCAAGATATAATTCTATTGATTTAAATAGTACAAAATCTTTGATAGTCTATTTCATGACGTCTTCATAGCTTTACTTGCTATAAATTTTATAATACAGGGTGGTCTAGCCATTACGTACAGTAAAAATACATGGGAGAGACTTTCACTTTGTTTTTGCTGTGCATTATGCGCCACTCCGAAGCCATAGCCAGCAAGCTCATGAAATTAGAATACTCTCCCATGTATTACTTCTCTCCCATGTATTACTACTGTACGTGATGGCTAGACCACCCTGTATTACCCAATCAAATATTACACTAAAATTTACAATAATATTATTCCTAATTAAGTTCTACCTATACCCACATTCCAAATTTAGTTTTTAATGCCCTTTGAATATTTTTAAAGATTCAAAAACTTTAAAACGGAATGCTTGGGGCCAATAGCTAACGAAAGGCTACAACTAAGGTTTGCTAGACAGAATTTTCGAATATTAATACTGTTTTATTATTTAGCCTACTAATTAGAAATGGATTTGTCCCGTTGAAGATCAAGTACAGCATTGAATTGAATGTAATGCATATTGCATTGGCAGGATAGCAGTTTGCCTGAATTGCATTGTAAAATTGGGAGGTTTAGAAAGTATCAGATTTTGTGGGTGCTTAGATGTTTTGCGGGGTTTCACCTGGGTATCGGAATTATCGAGAAAAAGTTATTTGATTTGGAGTAAGTTTAATGACAGGTGGACTGGTTGAGGAGTAGTGTGTACAAAGGATGATTTTGTTGGTAATTGGTTGGTGGATGTAAAAAGCGATGGGACGGAGACGGAGACGGAGGTGGTGTGTCGGAGTGTGGAGTGATGGGTGTGTGAAGCAGAGCAAGGATGTTGAGAGGCGAAGGAAAGCAGAAGGGAGAGATAAACGAGATACGTCAAATGTTTCTCTTTGCCTGTCTATTAATCTGTAGGCTTCAGAATTCCTTTCATAGGAAATAAGTCTCTTTCAACTTGTATAGCAGCTTGCAGTCAATCTAGGTGCATAGTTTAGCCAACTTGTCAATCCAAAGTTTTTCGACGAGTTGTTGGTGAAACTATGCAGTGGGTATAGAAGCTACACGTGCATATTACACTCTGTCCGTCGTAGTCAAACATGCACATTTGAAAGGCAAAGGAAAAGCCAAAGCCATAATATAGAAAATATTATAATGTGAAAATGGTATTTATGGGATGATATATCGGAGCATTCGCATTCGCATTCACATTCACACGAGAAGCACAGAGCACAGCAATAGGGAAAGAGTTGTGTTGTGAGTGGAGTCTGAAGTCTGAAGGAGCGCAGCGAAATATTGTGAGAGTCTGTTCTCTGTTGACGAGAGATTGACGAAGCTATTAATTTACCTTGATATTACTTTCACTCCACTTAGCTTTGCTTATATTTTATAGTCTTCCCCATGCCCAGGAATGAATGGCATTCTAAGTATGCCAATTTCCGCAATTTCGACATGTGAGTGCATTCCCTTTTGGTTTCCACAGTCCGCCCAGACTTCACTCTATGTCATTGTTAGCTTTTCCCAAACTGCTACTTTTTCCATTAGTCCCCTTCTTCTCCCGACCCTTCCCTCCCTCCCCGGTCCTTGTCTCCGTCCTCCTCACTCTGGACTAACTCACTTTTTAAAACTCACTTATTCACATTTCTCAACTTTTCTCTTTTCCAATACTCAAACTATTCCAATACACTGTCAGCGCACTACCAGTGTCGTCTTCAAAATCCTCCTCCAATGAACTCTTAGTGCCAAATATCCACTCTCCAACCAACATCCCAACAACAATACCCACCCAGATCTTTCTAACACAACAGTCTTCGTTTCTTCCACCAACAACATCCTCAGCCAGCCATTTTTTATTTATAAACAAAATTCCCCTCGATTGTAAAAAAGTGAGTGAAAGTTGCTCTCTCAACTTACGTTAGTAGCTATTCAGTAAGAAATTTAATAACTAGGAACTATGATTGCATATTATACGCATTCCATCTTTGGTCTTAACCAAATTGGCTTGCAAAACTACAACTGACAAATTACATATGTAATGATGATGAGGATGGACGAATTAAGTTGATGATATGGACATGTTCAATTCAACTATTTCAAAATTGTAATAAGCAAATATGTACACATTATTTAATTTATAGTTCATAGCAAGGTGTGTACAAGAATAGCCAATCCCAGGTGATGAAAATTGGAGTTCCCTTAATAATGAGAAACGGGACAGTTTCCTAATAGTTTCCTAGTTCCAGCCTCGTTTAAATAAAACATTTTTTCCAAAAAACAGTAGTCAAGGCAATAGCAGTCAACCCTTGAGTTGTCCCAAAATCTGTTTTTCAAATCTTGTGTAAAAGTCTCACTTTTCATCACCTTTGGTTTATAGTTATATCAAGGAGAGATTTTGATTTCGGGAGATATAAAACGATAAAATAACAAGAAACGGCTTCTTGAGAAAAATATCCAAAATATTTAAAGTGTAAGTTTAAAAAAGGAGGTAGGGAGTTGCTCTTTGTCCCAACTGTATCCGACATGTATTACATTCGGTGTTCTCACTTTGAACCTGTAATGGTAGCTAAGAGAGTAGTACGGTTAACTTTAACCGACTCTGACCGATCGGTAAAGCAGTAAAAGGAGTGACGTATTTTTCTTGAATTCTGATTGGCTCCCGGGCTTTACAGATCCTTTACAGTTTTACGTGCTCGGACCCCTAGTATTTACGGGTAAGAGAAAAAGTACTACACGTTTTGAAAGACCGCGCCAACTAAGCAAGCTATTCTGATTCTACTTTGAGACAACAACTGAAAGTTTGGTTTCAGCCTCAAACCAAACTTTCAGTTGTTGTCTCAAAGTTGCCCCATGAGTCATTTGTGAGTCTTCGTAGTTTCTGAACACTCCCTTTTTGGGTATTTAGAACTAAAATTGATTGTTTTCTCCGCACGTACACATTTGAGTGTGCTTGAATACTTATGCTTCTAATAATTTTATTGTTTTGATTTTAAGAAGTCTAATTTTTTTGAAACCTATGTGTTTGAAAGGTGAATAAATGAGTCGGGAGAAAAATATTGCGTATTTTGAACTGGAAACGAAAAAATAAACGTTTTTGGATGTTGTGGTTGGTTTTGATTTGATAGCTATATTGCTTTTTGGATGGGGAGGATGGGATGGCTATAGCTTTTTGGATGCTGTGGATGGTCTGGATGGGATGGCTTTAGATTTTTGGATGGGGAGGATGGGGTGGATGGGATGGCTGTAGATTTTTGGATGGAGAGGATGGGATGGCTGTAGATTTTTGGATGGGGAGGATGGGGTGGATGGGATGGCTGTAGATTTTTGGATGGAGAGGATGGGATGGCTATGCACACAGCTACAAAAGCATAATAAACGCTCAAATTAGATTTTGTATTTTGTGTACTTTACACGTGTATTAAAATCCTCGTGTAACCATGAAGAAATACCGTTCCAGCCATGTGGAAATTTTTACATTTTCTTGAAGGGACAGGTCCCTTCTACAATTCCTATATAATTTTGCACCCGTATTGACCCGTTAACAGGGTCAAACTTAGGTCCAAAGTTGACGCAGTTGGGCAGAAGACTGCAGATCGGCTATGACCACAGGCTATGCGGCTAATGCCCAATACTGCTATCCAAACCAACTGCCAAAAAGAATGTGAGCGATCAGTCTCAGAATGATCACAGTGTGCTACGGTTTCAACATCTTTTTGGAGTGGATGGGCAGGGATAGGCAAATGAAATTTCCATCTCTGGTTTGAAGTGCTCAATTAGAGAATCGGTAAGCGCGTTATAGTTATACATAACTGCTCTACAGCCTTATACAGAATAACGGTTCAAAGTGATTACCCCCATTGTATTGTAAGTGCTGTCGTTTGTATATATTCATTGATTATTCATTGAGTGTGCTTACCTATGTCATTTCACGTGATGAGATTGTGTCTCAATGACTCAAACTTGCTAACAAATTATAATGGTTTTGCAATCCTAATTAATGTTACATTTTATGTCAACATTGATTACGAGTTTTTTCAATGAAAAAACACTTCAGTAAAGCTGTACACTTTTATGTAGTTAGTATCTATTCAGTGTATTATACTACAGAGCTAGAAAACTCAAAGAAGTGTCTGTCCACCCTTTATTTCCCACGTGCTTTTAAAACAATATTTTATATAGAAAGTCGAGTCTCCACTAAATTTCAGTAGATGGTTAGGATTTAACAATTGATCTATGCATTACCTAAGCACTCTCTAACAAAATTTCTATTCATATACTACAAATAAATCTAATAGTAATTTGAAGCTTGTGATTATAGTGTTTGTATACTTTACTTATGTTAATGTAGTATTTCTGATCCAATGGTCTTAGTCAAAACTGTTTGGAAATAAATGGGCACATAGATGTTGGACCATACTCGCCCAAGGCCATAATAAAATTGTTTGGACACCCATGATACTTCAATGTTGGACGAACCCTGACCAAGCCCACTTAAGTCTCTAATATCAGGTAGTTCCTGTACATTGCTAGAACGTATAAGTTCCAGCAAAGAATTACAAGAACGTATACGTTCCAGCAGGGCTGGGCAAGATACTTTGTTTCAAGATACAAGATGAAAGATACAAGATACTCGTGTCGCTTAAGATACTTTA
>JAQFYB010006226.1:0-12610 GCA_034694085.1 Pogonognathellus longicornis | reverse complement strand
CACACAAAAGCTGATGACGGATTGATGAAATAAAATGCACACAAATAGGCTCAAAATACTACATTGGTGTTTAAGGTATGTAGGACTATATACTTACATGCTGAACCTTGTCTGCGCTTTGGTGTATACATACATACACAGTTGTAGTGTTTATTACCTATGTAGGTGACAATGATAAATATGTTCTTTCTCAGTGCACTCAGAAGCAATCGAAGAGTTTGCTGGAAAGCAAAATCCTATATGTTCGACCTAGAATTACCCTAGGTTTCGATTTAACAAATTCATACGTACAAAATATTATTGCCAGGTTCTTCACAAAATTATAGTTTCAGTCTGTTTAAAAGTAGAATTTAAATTCAGCTGTTGCTTTAAATACTTAAGGATACATGTCGAACAATACTTAACTATTGAAGAAAACGAGACATATAATCATAAGATACACAATAGTATTGCAATGCTGTTCTTATAATAAAGATACATATTAAGTACATATTATTTTTAACACCAAAACACATGAAGGTTTTTTAACACAAGAGACATGGAATCAAATAATAATTGTCGTTTGTATAGAAGTATTAATACAAATCACAACGTGTGCAGATTTGTAAAGTTCATTGTAATTGTGATTGCATTTTTCGGGCTTTCAGAAACGGAAGCGAAAGTAGTTTCGGGACATTTAATAACACATGAAGTAAGCCATCAAATCATATCATATCACATAATATTTCACTAAATCTTAAAGTTTCATCCGATTCATCCCAGTTGGTTTAAAATTCCTAAATGAAAATAACCAAGTGCATAATATGTAATACCTTTATAGAATTATTTTCCATAATTAATTTATGTATGTTGTTTTAAGCTGCATGGAAAGTATGCACATAGGTTAATATGCACTTACAGCCCTTTACTTTCATAAAATAATTCGCTTGCATTTAATGCAATTGAAAAGATACTTATACAATTCATTGAGCTTGCCCATTTGTGCTACATTTGTAATAAAAATATGAAGATCTAATAAAATGTGCATACGTTTGCAGAAATGGAAATTCTTAGAAAGATTCTGCTTCCTGTCATACCATGGAACATTTCAATATGAAATCGAGTATGATTCTGTAAGTAAATCAATGTATCTCTTTGTATCACAGAACATAAAGTAACACGTAAGCGTTAAACGCATGAAGCATCTTTGGAAACAATATTGACTGTTAATCGATATTTACAGGAACCAGGAATAGTCAGTTTATTGATGTATCCCGACTTGCAATGGTTTAATGCGTACAAAAATCCAAAGGCAAAAGTATGGAGCTATTTCTAAAACTATTAAATCTAAACAATGTTACCTACCCGTAGACATGTTTAGTTGTGTAGCTTAAACAAAATGCTTTGTTTACAGACGTGTCAGCAGAAACACAATGCAATTCTTGAAGATAAAAATCAAGAGATTATTCTGAACACCAGTATTATCGATAATAGCTGTGAGAGGATTTATCTACCGAAATATGCAAATCCTATTGCAAATAACAGTACAAAAATCCATACTACAAGATTACTGTGTCGCAGTTCAAGATCTTTCCGATCTGCTCGGGAACGTTGGTGGTTTATAGCAGTCTCCAGTTGTAATAATACAAAGGTATACCTAATACTAATTTCATCTACCTATATTAAAATCAAGCTAAAAATCAAAAACTACATTGTGATCGTTAGGTTTTGCGTTAGACAGATTTAACTAATTGTAATTAGCACCTATAAATAAAATTCAGTCTAATGTTGTATTTTTTAGGGTCTAGATATTAGGTACAAATTCCGAATGACAAATGGCTATCACGGGGATTACTGGTATGAACATTTTTCGGCCGATGAGTTTTGTAAGTTGATTTTCTTTGTTCACAGGGACGTAATAAGTAATTGCTAAAAATAGCATCATAATTTTATTGTGATTATGAATGTAAAGATTTTTCCTTTATTGTGCGTTTTCAGATATACTTCCCATACTGACAGGATTTTGTTTTGTGTACTTATTCCTCCTCTTCTCGGCTCTTCTCTTTGCAGGTGTGCATCCATTTATACACAGATACTTCTCATTTTGTAAAAATTATGAAAATAATTTTTCAATTGATTTAATTAACAATGATTGTAATGCAGTTGAGCTGAAATGTCGACAACTTCTTCATGTTACATACAAACTGTTCCTAACGTCATTAGCTCTGCAAAATGTGGGTGTAATTTGCTTATGCATAGCGTACGGAAGATTTGCCTCGAATGGGATCGGTCTGCCTACAGTAAAACTATTTGGTAATGTTTATATGATTAGTAGAGCTACTAATCTAATTTGATCTCATAGTAATCATAATTGCTTACTTAGAATTAGTAATATACTTGTCACTTGTAAATTAATTAATTTGTGATGTATGGGATTTATTACAGGGAGAATGATGGAAGGATTAAGTGAATTTATATTTATACTGTTGCTCCTTTTGCTGGCAAAAGGCTTCACCGTTACAAGAGGAAGACTTAGATTAGCCAGTGCGGTGAAATTGACATTGTTCAATTGCTGCTATGTGGTTGTATATGGATTTCTTTTCTTTTTTGAACAATATGTAAGTTGAAACAAACAAGACATGCATGTTAACAATATGAGTATACTTATATTTATATATTTGGCATGTTTTATTCTCGACATGCAACATTAGAAGACAGTCTTTCAAAGCAGAAAAACATGATTGATTGAAATGTATATAGACAAAGATTATATTAAGACTGTTTCTTGCTAGGTTTTTGATTCTGGTCTAGTGTTGTACATATATGAATCTCCTGCTGGCTACGGTATTCTCGTGCTTCGACTAGTTGGCTGGTTTATGTTTGTTTATGCAATTTTCTTCACTTTGAAACATTATCCAGAAAAGTCATCATTTTATTTACCATTTTTTTCGATATATTCCCTGTGGTAAGTGTAACACTGTAACTAATTACATACAAAAAGATGAAAGATTTTATTAAAACCTAAACATAATATGTAATTAGTAATAAACTACTGGCTGATTCATAATGTGTATGGAAGCTACATCATTGGAATTTAAATACAATTTTTCAGGTTTATTTCTGGTCCTGTTGTGATTCTCATCTCAAATCACGTAATTGACAAATGGGTTCGTGAGAAGTGTTCTATTTCAATCCAGCATTTATGTATGTTCATTGGACACATCATTTTTCTTGTAAGCTCCCCATTAAATTGCTAACTCGCTTTTTCTGATATGAAGTAACCTTGAATCATATTCATTGCCCTGAAATAATTCACGAAAATTGATTTTGTGTTGACTATGTGTTTAGGGTCTTACAAGACCATCTGCAGCTAATAAAAGCTTTCCATACCACGTTCGGACAACTCAAGTTGGTGCTGACAGTGGGTTAACATTAGCAGAATCAATTGACCACTTTGACGCACATTCCTATGCTCCTTCTCGTGTTGACATGAATGGAAGGACAGTGGACATATTTACTGTTACAGGAGTCGTTCAGGTACTAATTAAAAATTAATTGCAGTGCTATGCAAACCTGTAATTTTAAAAGAGTGAAATAATTAACTGATTACCACTGTGCAAATAAAAACATCGGCTATTTGACATATTTCCTTATAGAGAACCCATGGTCTCATAAATCCTGGATTAGACATTTTTAGTGCAACTGGTACAAGTAGTAATAGCAATAGTACAAATGGACCGGCATTACCCGTGGTGGTTCCATTGCCCCCACCTAAGTACACTGATGCATTTCCTCATGAGACTCCCGGGCAAGTAGAAGACATGCTAAAAGAAGACGAAAGCGATCTAGAAAATGAAGAAGAATACTCAGATCAAGAAGATGGGATGAGTCGAAGACGGAGGTCTCCAATAAGAAGAACCCGTGAAAGCGTTTACGCAGTTGACAACTAATGCATTTATACATGTAGAAAACAGGTCCTATATCTGTACTTGAAACACAAGAAAATGTAAACACACTCATTGACAGTGGAAAAAGATAGTACCTTTTAATAGAAATACTGGTCATAAATAAAATAACTGAAAGAATGAAATATTTACACGGGTTAACTATGAAAAGTTGTAATAAAATTCATGTTTTGAATTTCTAATTCTAAAACACACCTACCTGTCTGTGTACCAATTCATACATAGAGTGACAATGACATGACAATCTATATTCAAAATACATATGTACATTGTATATAGAAACATTGTAATACTTAACCATATGCTAATTGTATTTATCAAAATAAAGTCACACCACTTACTTAAAAACAACAGACTGTTTACTGTCATCAAATGAAATGGGACAAGAACTGCAAGTTGTTGCTTTTCTAAACTTTAAAGAGTAAGGAACCCTATTATTAAGAGATAACTACATAATATGCTAATTCTTACAATTAGTTTTCTACCAATGCAAATACGACAACTGCATATGCTTGTAAATAGACATTCAAAGTGCCATCAAATGTGCGAATCGCTCTCTGCATCTTGCCAATTAAACGTTCATAGTAAACATTAGCTACGGCTACAAGTGGACACCAAGGTAGTAGATAAGGTAACGTGTGAGGGACAATTTGCAAAATTTTATGCAAGGACAAACCAAAATTAAGGTGAGCATTGCTAGTAAAATATTTTCTTTTGTAAATGACCATACTATGTGTATACATAGTTGCACTTCTATATCGTCTGAATATCCTTATACACCATGTAAATAGTTTGTGGGCAGCTTTTCCTAGAATATTTCAATAAAAAAATGTAAAGCCAGCAATTATCCATTATCTGAGGCAAATAGAGAAATATTCATTGTTTGAAGCTAAAATAGATATTCAAAATGGAAACACATTGTTTACTTTGTATTTAGAATTATTTTATTAGCAAATTGGCCGAGATCATGATTTAAATTATATTTGATTGTGACTACGTGCTATTTAGTACTTACTAACTAGAATCACAATTGACAATGAGTGTTAGGTATTTCGTCTTATATAATACCATACAAGTAAATGTCTGTCCTTGTATGTATTTAAGATGAGAGTGTGCTCACACGTTTATTAGTGCCTACTCTAATTCCTTTAATTTTGTAGAGGTTATAATTTAATGATAGAATGGCATATCCTATCAATCCTATGGTATAAGTGGTAAGAATTGCAGGCAACACAATGAGTTTAGGCGAGAATAAGAGTGGTTTGTTTGGTGGCACTGTGGTGTTATGCTTTGTTACGTTAGCGTATACTGTGAAATATAATAACCTTTCTATACCTTTTATTGCTATTGCTTTGTACACTAGGAACGTGCTATGCTGTAGTTGTAGAGATAGGAAAGATGTGTTCTTGAGACAGAGATAGCTTCATGGCTTGTTATATAACTTTCAATTACTTCTAAATAAAATTACACTGCAAAGGTATTGCTTTGTACAGAACACAATACAATGTTGAATGCAAGTTCACCTTTGTTAATTCAAGTTTTGAAGGTTGCTAATAACTATTATGCACGTTGTGATCTTGCATGCCTGTTACTGTGTTACTGTAGTCTGTATAGCTTGCTTATCTTGGGCTTGAATCTTTCTGACTACATTTCACTAAATACAAATGTGTTCTTAAGAATCTAACAATAGTTTACAATTGTATTACAATAGTGGGCTGGACTCCTATCATCAGGATACCTGTGTAAATCTAAGTGGAATAAAAATCGTTAGGTTTACAAATGCATACTAGCTATATGTATAGATACGATGTCCATATCCTTACAATATTTCTTCTTCCTCTTTTCAAGGGTCATGGAGAGGAAACTTCCAACATTCTCAAATTCGTCAGCAGATCTGTTTCATGTTAGCAGTCAGTTGACTAAAGGAGTTCGAGCTAGGAACTTAAAAAATACTCCTTCTTTCATTCAAAATTTACTAAAATATTTAAAAAAAAAACCATTTGTAAAATATTCGGTCCATTGTTTAAATTCTTTCTTGTAAGTGTGTAGTTAATTTTAACTCTTATGTATGTGCGTGTGCTCTCCAACATACTAACGTGGTGAAGACGGAGTGCAAAATAATAACTTGTCTCAATTCTCGTTTGTGTTTGCATAATACTAGTATTACAAGTACAGCAAGGTAAGAAGAAATCAGTTTACAGATAACAGGATACATTTTTGCAGTAAGTAACATTTATATTTATTTTCATATATTTGATCTATTACAGATGACATACAACAAGACAAGCGAAGATTTGCTGTCTACAGTCACATCTTATAAACGTAAGAGATCGTTTTACAAGGAACTTCTTAGTTTACCGAAAACATCAAGTCTTCTTTACGCTTACGATGATGCCGAAAAGACTGCGTTTCTCATACCAGTGGGTTTGTTATTACTGGTACATTTGTTCTTTTTGGTCCATGTATATTTGTATGCACCAAATCCTGATGGACTGTATTTTAAGTAAATAATTTTTTACACATTGTAATTTTGCAAATAGTTGTTGCCCTTATTATATGTATCAGTTACAGTAGAAGGGTGTATTTTTAACTTGTACATAATATTTATCCTATATCAACATTTTGAGACACTTCAATCATCAATACGCATTGATCAATGTACATTCAATAAATTACACTAATTTTATGTTGCAACAAGTTTTAATTTCGATCAAATTAACTCGAATTAATTGATCGCCCAAAAATTGTTGCGACAAAAGCTAATAGATTTCTATACTAACATAATAATTGTTTATAGGTAGTCATTTATAAGTAAAGAGAATGTTATCCTAATTCTTTTTTGAGTACAGGGTTATGTATTTATACCAGATTGGTTTACAATTATTGACATGGATGTACTAACTATGTATATAGGTACAGTAAAAACTCTATTTATCGAACCTCTTTAAGCAAACTAATCTTAACTTTTCACAAACCGATGCAAAATGTATGTGTGGTCCGAATCTTTTTGATGCCTAGTATATGTAATATACAAGATATGTACATTTAGTAAATGCAAGCACTCCCATTGTTCCAACGTGCTTACCATAACTTTTGTACATCATAATATTTTGTTTGTTCATGAATAGGAGGATTCTCCACAATAGATTCCGACACACATTGTTATTTACTAAAAAGATAGTATTAATGTACATTACAAAGTGCATATTTACATATATGAAGAGTATTCCCAAATGTACATGACATCATAGACAACTATTTAGTTTGAGTGAGTATAGTAGAGTTATTGTTTCTAGTCGCTATGAATTCACCATAACAGTTGTGTTGTTATCAGCCAATATAATATGGAATGATGGTAATTTTAATTAGTAAAATAATTATATACGATTATTCAAGGAGCTTCAGTCCTAGTTTTTGAGTAATGTTCGAGTAAGTAACGATATATTTATTTGGTGTGAACTTTGAGTTATAATTTTTGTATGTATATAGTATATTGGTAGTAGGTGAAATGGACTTTTACAAACGACAGTCAATGTATAGTATAATCTGCTTCCTGTGTGACAGATTGTAGACAAAGTAACACTTATTACTATTTACAAGACGAGTTAATTTTTATTTCATTCTCTTTGTTTGTCTATTATGTCTTATCATTGTCATCATTGATTGTAATTTCAACTTGTTTGATAATGATACTTATTTATGGTTCTTTGCGCTTAACAGTTATAAGTAATATAATAATTACAGATAATTATATTTTAATAGTATTAGTTACATTCAAATAATATTTGTGTACTATGGGCAATACTAACGTGGTTGACTGCCCTATTAGTAATAAAGTCTACAGCTATGACCTACCTACTATATAGCTACTCTACTTCAGTAGTAACTTTATAAACTTTGTCCATATAATAATTTGTAAATTGTCAACAGGCTGTTTCATAGGCAGAGATTTGTAAGTCGGTACTTTGACCTAGTACTTTTGAATTAACAAAACAATTCATTAGTAATAAGTAGTGAGAATAATTTTGTTCTATGTACCATGTAAAGTGTTTCAAAAAATTCTGAAAAATAAAAAAACAGCAGAAATTTTTATACTTGAGAAGTCAGGGGAAGATTACACAATGTAGTAACAAGAAAATATATCTTAATCGTTAATTTTTACGTAATACAAGTATAATGTCAACTTTTGTTCATAAATGCACTCACTTAGATTTAGTAGTAACCAAATTAATCCTAATACATACAGTTAATGTTATCTCTCTAAATTCCTAAAATACCCATAACAATATATCATGACTATCTAAAAGTTGCATTTCATCTTGTACATTGCATTGTACGGTGAGCATGCAAAAGAAATACAGACCACTCACAGTCAGAGATAAGAAAACATTAGTTATTTGTAACATAACTACAAAACTACAATCAACACTTCAGTACTCATTGCTTAAACCAGACTGGATTATTCTTATTATTATTATTTACTGACATAAGGACAGTTTCCATCATTTCAGTACAGTTTCTTTCTTCTTAACCTAAATGCCCTTTTATGGCTTCATTCTACAAAGATTTGTTGTTACAAGTACACAGAGGTATAATATATTAAGTACTTTTACGATGTCTACATAATGCAGTTGAGTACATTTCCGCAAATGCACGTAAACACTTTTTTGGAACTTAAACAATCATGTCTACAATATTTACACACATATACAGATATACAGATATTTGCATGACAAATAATTCTTATTTAAACGTCAACAGCGACGCAGTCGGCTGCATGTTTGTTCATAGGCTTGGTCTTCGTAGAGTCTTTATTGTTATTTGACTGTTGCCTTTTGAGATCTTTCTTCGCTTCCATACGTTGAATCAATGGAATAAAAAAGAGCATCAAGCCACTAAGGGCTATCATTCCTCCAGCAAGCCAAAACCCAGAAACGTAGCTTTGAAAGACGTCAAACAATTCACCTGTGCAAATACATGATATGAGACACATTATTATTATTGTGTTATTCAAATGAAATGTCACTTCTTTTGATTTGTAGTTTAACCTAAATAAAGTTCGTTACACTGAGATTTAATTTTTACAGTGTGTAGTATAATATATCTTACCGACAATGGGAGGGCCGACAACGGTAGCTACCCCTTGAAATAGCAGCAAAAGTCCAAAAGCATTCGTTAACCTATCAAGGCCTAATAAGTCTACCAGAATTACAGAAGTAAGGCTGACATACACTCCAACAGTCGACCCAAATACTGCAGCATAAATTCTTAACATATTAATGTTGTGAGTGTGAGAGCAAATACCAGTGGCTGCAAAAAATAGAAAAATGAGCATGAAATTGCAATCTAAGGTCTCGTAAAGCTTTATGGGATGCAATCAGTGTAGTGTAAATTCTTGGAAAACTCACCAATGCCACAAATGGTAAGAGCTCCATTGTACAAATAAAGACGATTAACCCACTGTTTATCACTTAAATAACCCAATATAATCCTACTGCAGGTGTTGGAGATTCCAACAATAGACAAAAGAAAACTGGCTTGCTCCAAACTATTAAAC
Organism: Pogonognathellus longicornis; assembly: GCA_034694085.1. Lineage (NCBI taxonomy): Eukaryota > Metazoa > Arthropoda > Collembola > Entomobryomorpha > Tomoceridae > Pogonognathellus > Pogonognathellus longicornis. The sequence goes on along the minus strand of JAQFYB010006226.1, from coordinate 3,109 downwards.
GGGTTCTCGGGTGTTCCTACAGCCATGTCCTACACATAATTTAATAGAAAATTGGATTAGGGGATTACGTTATTACTACAAGCAACTGCTACCACATTACTGACATTACACATTGACATTTTCACAATGGATATTGAACTGGAGTATGCATGGTGTGTATTATTATTATGGAGTAAGAAGCTTACCACAAGATACACATAGGGAACATTGTAGCCTATGCTAGTGAAAAAATTGGAGAAAGCAAAGAAGAGGAAGATGGGATCCTTCAGAATGGAGAAATCCATCATGGTTTTCATAACTTGACGAAACTGAGGAGAGCAGCATTTGCAGCATGAAGAATTAATTTCAGTTGAGTTGTCCGTTGAATGATCCACTACATCACGTTCACGAACTGAAGACTCTTCGTCTGGATTCGAGTATGGAAGTTTGAGTAAACTACCCGAGTAAAATATATCCTTTCGTTCAATGATAAGACCAAGTGGAGTGGCTTCACACGCCTGAATAGATTTTCGCTTCCGTGCTCCATTAAGATCGATCCCGGTACTTCCAAATTTTAAAGAATGCCTTTTCCCATTTTGGTGCTCCATTCTGTTGAAATCCTCAATGCTTCCTCCTTCAGCACGTAATACCGGTTGAGAATATGACATTGTCAACGTGTCATTTACAGTCTATAGAAAACCAAAGCAGTAATTGCATTACACGTACCTATCTAATAATAATCTGGCATATACCATTAAGCTATGTGTAGTTTTGTATTCTGAATCCGTAAATTGTAGCGGAACTAACGATTAGTATTGCAATTTGCACAATAACTCAGCTGGAAAATTTATAAGGATGGTTGTATATGTATAAGACTGTATTTGTATACCCACCTGATTATCCAGTGAAAGAAAGTTCTTTGTGTGAGAGTTTCCATTTTCCATTCGCTTGCTCTTTAATGAATTCGTGTGCTGTGGCGAACACGGCCCGGTTTTCGATATCATTAGCGGTTGCTCTAATTCGGCAAATTCATTGTCAACAACAATTGTAGTGGTTTGAACTTCCTCTTCATCTTTCAAAGGTTTGAAAAACAAACTGAAAATAGCGCAAAGAAGAATGATGAATCCAGTGAAAATGAATGCACCTCTCCAGAGGTATATACTGATCTATAATCAACAAATAATTCATAATAACCATTAGTCTCTACAGTCTCATTAAGCCGATAAAAACGAACAGAAAGAAGAGATACCTAATAACATTCAATATACTATAATATTATCAGGCCTCTGGAAAACAATGGTTGAATGTTGAATTCATAATTAAAAATTTAGACACTATAATTTTCTTACCAGATATTGAATTAAAGGGGCTAAACAAAACGTTCCGAATCCACTTCCGCATACCTGACAAATCATGAATTTTGAATATGTGAGACTGATGCATTGCAGATGCGATTTATATTTCAAATCTTTCTATGTCATGTACTTGTACTACTTAGGTACATATGCATAACTTACTGCAATTCCTGTGGCAAATGCTCTTTTTTCCTCAAAGTAAGTTGTAACACTTACGATAGCTGGTAAGTAAATCAATCCAAGGCCGATTCCTACAAAATGAGTTTTCTTTATGAATATTTACGCTCGTGCAAATTTAAATGATATAAATATCTGTATAATGAAGTGAGAAATTTCATGCAACTGTACCTCCAACGATACCGACCGAGAAGTACAAAAATAGCACACTATCAGCAAAATAACTAATAGCAAATCCAAACGCTGCAATTATGCTGCCAGCAAACGAAACGGCTCGACAGCCGTACCTGTTTACCAATGCCCCAGCAATCGGACCTGTTCACAAGAGGAAAAATCATATCATGGAAGAAAAGTAAGAAGCATCCGTTTAGTAATGCTACGTTAACTATCGTAGGCGTACGTAGGTGTGATGTAATTAAAACATTAATATATATAGGATTATCATTCACAAGGACAAAAAGCGAATCTGTTAAGTAAGAGGTACCTACCTGATCCGTATGTTACTCCTGCCATGATAGATGCTATCCATGATGTTGCACTTTTTGATTCTTTGAGATCCGCAGAGATTTGGACAAAGAAAAGTCCAAATGTATACGCAACTCCGTCAGCTAAAGGCAAAAAGATTTAGACCTTTAGATTTAAGACCATTTCTTTTGATTTAATTACAACTACAGAGTGTATTAGGTTCACACAGAATCTTTATAATGGAAAAGTTAGTTAATTAAAACTTTTTTGACTCATTACAGTATACTGATAGTCAAGTTTGATTTTGTTTTTACCTATAACGTGTATAAGGAATGAAGCTGCCACGACCCACCAACCCCAACCTGTAATTGATTCGGAGAAGAAATGGAAAATTTAATTAAAGTGTTTAATGAATGACACGTCCAATTAATCGTAATAATTATGTATACAGATAAAACATTGAAAGAGAAAAAGTACAAAATCTTACCTCCATCTGGAGGCTTGGGCATTTTCTTATTCGAAGATTTTTTATTTCCTACTTCATGAACCATTCTTCTGTCTGTTCAGTTGGAAAACTCTCTTCGTAACTTACAAATTTTTCTGAAATAATTCAGTGAACTAGCTACGAGCTAGAAGCGATAAACTAATAAGAGTTGCTGGATTATTTAAAGTTAATAATTCTAATGTAACATGGCTGATGATTCTATAGTCGCTTTCGGACATGCTGCTGTCGCTTGATGAAGGTTTGCAGCCTCACTTCTACATTCTTTCCATTAACCGTCTCATTTCATTCATCTGTAAACCACCGGAAGAGTAAATATCAATTATAAAATGCAAGGGGAACAACACGCAGAGATAAAAACTCTTGTTAGTTCTACTATTATCATTCATAATCATAACTATACAGTTTGAAGTGCATGTGAATCCTGTAATGTAACCTATTAAGTATTTACATGATATTGCGTTACAAATCAATATAAAAAATACACCCTAAACTGTAAATGTACGTAAACATACTTGGTGTGCATACTAGGTCTATATGTAATATGACTACTACAGGAAACGAAAAACCCACGGGTTTTTCCTCAAAAACCCATACCCATGGGTTTTTCATGGGTTTTTGGGTTTTTCGT
>JAQFYB010006225.1:0-12613 GCA_034694085.1 Pogonognathellus longicornis | reverse complement strand
AACTTGCATTGTATGTATATTCAAGTGATAATGAAATGGTTGCTTTTCTTTTGTTTTCCAATGCAAAATAATACACTGTAAAAAATACTGCATCTGAATGTAGCACAAAGTAGTCTGTTCGTATAAGGTACTGAGCTGTTATTAGTATTTCACTATTGTACTCATAAAATTGGGTGAGAGATTCGAGCAGTGTGCCACAAAATGTGATTAGACGACTTAAACCACTTTTTCAACTTTTCCGAGCAACTACTCTTGGAGTGCATTAAATTAACACCGTGAAGAGCTCGTGAAAAGGATGGATCGCCGTGGACTTAGCCAGCCGTAGAATGTAATACAATGGAAAAGCCATGACAATCCGCTGGCGGAAATTCATTTAAAGGGAACGGCTTAGCAAATGAGTGGGATAATGAGATTTGAGTGAATTTTAATCAATTTAACTGGAATCTGTTTTGTTCCCTTTGTATCTCCCTCTGTATACAATGTGATGTAATGTAATGTAATAGTAACACTGTATCACATCGCTTTGCTTTCTTTCTTAGTGTTTGCTAAGTGTATACTTGTGTTTACTTATGCATGCTGCAGGGAAATATAGTACACATAGCTGTATTGTTGTGGAATCATTTGATTCTATTGATCATCATGCCTCACTGAGTGAATAGTGAATAGAAAGAGTGAGCCAGAAGAAAATCTGTGTTGTAGCTACTAACTACAGCATAGTAGTGTCTGAATAATAAGTTTGAAGAAAAGAGATGCAAGTGATACACGTACATTGATACATGTAGATATAGAAAGGCAAGTGCACGGGTGAAATGTAACTGTAATAGCGGGTAATAATGGGAGATAATGGTAATAGTTGGTTGGATGAGATGATGAGACGTACACACTACAGATACACACAGAGTCACTCACAGACTACACAGTCACAGTCACACCGAGTCCTTTATGTATCTGTGGAAATGTTCGGGCATTTGTATTAGTGTATTGTATCTCTTTGTATAAGTGTAATGCCCAATGTACACGGCTGGAGACAAGGATAAAAGCTTTATAGACGAATGCATTGTAGATTTAAGTAATGTAATGTAATGCAATAGCTAACTGCATTGTATGCAGATTGCAGACACAGAGAGCCTCCCGTGCCACGTTCTTCTGGTACTACTACACGGGTAGTGTTGGTTGGTGGTGGTGGATGTGGATGGAAGAGAAATAAGATTTCCCTAATGGTAGATTACCGAGTTGCTAACCTCGTTATGCAAATGTGGCATTGAAGTGACTCGCTTTTGTCACTTTATGACCAACTCCTCTCTTTTAATACGATAATATGACTGCTACTACACCATCAGTGCAGGAATAGCGAATATATAGAGCAATCTATAGTTCAGGCAAGTCACATACACATACAGACATACAGAACGTAGAAATGCACAGAAAAAGAATGGGAGAGTCAGAGTGAGAGTCAAAGTGAAATCATAGTGGTAACCGTATCATAGTGACAGAATGGGAAAAGTCCGTAAAAAGCGTAAAGTTAACGGTAAGAGTGATATGATACTGAAAGTGGAGTTTTTGAGTCGTAGTGTGGTGTTCTGTGGTGTAATAAGTATGGGGGTATGGTATAGTAGAGGTACTATAGGTACTCCACCCGTTGCTGCTGCCGCCGCCGGTTGTTTCCCACTCAAGTGACAGTTTGGCTCACCATAAAATTTTTTATTTCACTCAATCCCACTTAAGTTGCAGTGAAAAAAGAATAAAATCTCCATGATGATGTTAGTTGACGGGGAATCTGGGTGGTAGTTTTATTCCGCTCTCTGTCGTGGGGCAACAAGAGGATTAAAACCAGTTGAACAAAAGCAACGAATTTATGCCACACACCAGTTAAGTAGTGTGTAGGGCAACACAAAGACAAAAGATACACGTGCATAAAAACACATTCCTCCCTGTTATTACTACTAATGCCTCAACCTACTACAATGTAATGTGTTTGTATTTACAAATTCTTTACTAGTTGTAGTTCTTCCTCGTTTTTCTGTTGCAATTTTTATTATTGCTCTTATGGCTAATTGTAGCAGACTCTGTGTGCATGTAGTAGCAGTATTACTAGATTTGTGTTCAGTTGCACACATAAAAAGTGAAACTTTTCCCTTTAGCAGTAAAACAATGGTAATTATACCAATATAATACAAGTACATGTAGCATTGTGTTGATGTAGCACTTCGTGTATTTGTAAAGAGAGAAATAAAGTATAAATTCCTTATGCAGTATTATAGGTAGAGCGTACGTAAATAAAAATTACTGAGAGTGGAAAAGGCTAGAATATTGAGTTGAGATGAGCAGAGTGTTTTTGTGAGTCGGAAAGTCGGAAACTACTAAAGATAAGCGAGTTATCTGTTGTAGTAGTTCATGCAAGGTGGAATATACAAGACAGATGCGCTGTTTTCTTGATTCAATGTATAAATGCATGAGTGTATGTATAATGGGAAAGGTAGGAGGATGGAGGAAGAGGAATCTCTGTAGCGATTCTAGTAGAAAGTTCTCAAAAAGTACAAGTCAGGGGGAAACAATAGGCAAAGCAACTCAGAGCTAAGATAGATGGATGTGGCGTTTGGTAAGTTGGGGAAAATGGAGAAATGCGATTTAGAGCTTCGATCGAGAAGATGAAAAACAGCAGCCTTGACTCTTCAATATATATACAGATATAACAACCAAGAAACTCTACAATACAAACTTAGTCTTGTAATAATAATACCAAAGCACTAAAATAAAGTGTCCTGGATTGACGACGATGCGTGCAGTGCAGTTTATGCCGTAATACATCTAGTTTCTTATATATTATTAGCTGACTAAGGTTTGGTATGTTATGTGTACACATTACTAGCAACTTGGTTGATTGGATGGATGGAAGAAAGGGAGAGAGAGAGAAGGAAAAAATAGAAAAAGGTGATTTTCCTTATAATTGGATTCGTTCGGGTTGAATTCGAAGCGAAAGAAATTTTGCGATGCTACACTACACAATACACTATCCTTACAATTTAAGTAACTGAGTTTAGCCCAAGTTTTCCTGCATGCCTTGTGGAAGTAAGTATATAATGTACAGACTTTATATTGGATGAAATTCTTAAGAATCTCAATAATTCACAAGGAGAAGCATAGTGAAGATATTACATTGTTCATTGAACCAGTATGTATTATCTACACCATTTAATAGTCTCGTTTTTGTAGATCTGAGCCATTTGATGATAAAAATTATAGTACGTGCTATTCAAGGACGGAGTTGTCAAATAGGGCAAACAAACATGCAGCCAGATAGACACGATGAAGTAAAGGAGCTTCCATATTATAAGACTACTGAAACTACCCAGCTCAAAGTTATCGACTCGTCGATGATTGTCCGAATTCCAATTAAGGAATAGAAAAGTTGATTGCACTGCAAATATAGATAAGTGCTCAACACGGCACAGACGAATTTTCTATGTGTTTAATGTAAACGTAGCTGTGCACATTAAGTATTTTGGCACTAACTGCTCATTTTAAGATAGACACACAATGTTTTTCAACTCCTTCACTTTATCCAACTACTAAATGCATATACTGTACATATACAATGCAATACTAGCAAAGGTAGTTACTAAATAGTTAGCGACTGAGCTAATATTAATTCTCCTACTATGATTATTACTCGTATAGTTTTACATTGGAGATGAGGATACGAGATAAGGTGCAGAGAATAATATTATTAATAGTCATTGAAAGCAATGGTGGGTACACAACACAACAGAGCAGAACACACATGTATACATGGAAGGGAAATGATTTCAAGGAATCAATAAATTAACACAGGTTTCTATGTATGTGGCTATTCACTATCTACATATTTACATTCATATCATACAAAGCACAGAATGATAATTCGTGCTCATGTACCCATGCATTTTCAATGTTCCCAACAACTCCAGCCTTTATACTATATAGTATGTAGTAGCCATACTAGTTAGGAGGACGAACTTATATTATTAGTCTGTACTATGTGTACATTTACTTACACAGGAAAAGAGTTGCCTAATGAAATAGCATTCATTATTGGGTGTAGCATACTTACGAGAGAGACAGAGACAGACCGAGAGAGAGAATTGTATTCTATTTACCTGGACGGCTGTTGGTTGGAAGGAAAGGAACGTTATTTCTATTACATTTTACATTAGTGTACATTCGTGATGTGACGATGTCTTTTGCTGTTGCCTGATGAGTTTAATTATGGCATGTAGCTTAGTAGCCTAAGCTACACACACACAGCTAGTATACTAGTAATAGCTGACTGCGCCTTTAAGTTTTAGCATCATGCAATCTATCCTAGAATAACATAGCTACTAACATGCAGTTGATAAGTATGGGCATATTTTTTACAAAATGTTTTTTGTCTTCCACAAACATTAAGCCAAGCCGCATGTGTAGTTTAAGTAGCAGCACAATGAATTGTTTTCGATTCAGTGTCTGCTCCTTCTTGTACATACGAGTGCTTACTTCGAGTCGAATGAGTGAGTGAGCCAGTGCTGTGAATTGTATGTTGTGTACTAATAATGCATTTTAGCTTTTATAGTTAGTGTGTAGAATGGAGCTGGCTGCACTTATACGTGTATAATGCATACGTACAGCATGTAGCATACCATCTTCTTGATGTTAAATAGTATTATTATTATTGTAGGTAGGTACTACTAAATATGTAAGGAAAAGTAGGAATAGGAATACGATACGATGTTCAATGTGTAGAATGTACTTGTACTGCTTTTGAGTACATTAAATTTTTTATTTATTGCATCGTAGAGTTAAAAGTTACTTAACTAAAGGGAAGTTTGTAGTTTGTTGATTGAAAGGTAAGGTAAGAAGAAGGTTTTTGAGTTATAGTAATGAGTTATGTTATAATCTACTGTGGTATACATAATATACCAACTAACAGGTACTTTACTTACGCTTTTAAGTATTGGTGTATAAAGTGACTACACTTCTGCTGTAATGACAGTTTGTAACAGTAAGTAAGAAGAAGAAGGGGATGAGTATTAGTATTACATTTTGTATGTGTGTAGTAGGTATATTAAAATGGTGTGTATTCCAAGGCGGTCCGAACTGGGCTAAGGAAAGGTGGGAATTACTACGTAGCTGGGCATTTCTTGTAGGTTTTGTTTTACCTTGAAGTGAGTACACGAGAGAAAGATACAAAGAAGTCAAGTCAAGACGGGTATAAGGATAAAGATGATGATTGCCTGTTTTGTTGTGTTATGAGTATGTAGCTATACGCAAAGATATTGCATTGCATGGTTGGTGTGGTTGTGGTTGAAACTCGCCGATAAGACGAAATGAAATGAGGTACTTGAGCTGTGTTGTTGAGTTCTTTGGAAGTTACTCCCTTTGGTTTGGATTCTCAAGCCGACACGGCATTATTACATGCATGTTTGCTATAGATTTAAAGAAGAATATAAATATATAGAGTTCAGCTTTGTATGTATCTGTAGATGTGTATTTTGTGTTCATTTGAGTTCCTCAACGTGTACTAATAGTGTGTATAGGGTTTAAAGTAAGTTTGAACTGAAGATGTAGATATATGTACAAGAGCATGGGCCAACGCGCTACACACAACACAAGTGTGGCGTTTCAAACTTGGGTTGATTGCAATTAAGTCCAGAGCGTTAATGAGATTTTTCGAAAAAATGGCCAGGGGCTTAAAAACAATTGTATGCCATAATACAGTAAAAGGAGAAAAGGTAAGGATAGGATATCTGTGTGCATACGAGCAATAATGCTAATACTAATAGTAATACAGATACTACGGGTTATATACCTTTTGCTCCGTGTTCGTCATAATATTCTGTACAGACGAAGAATAAGAGTCGAGATAAAGAGATTTTTTTGTCTCGAGGAGTATTGTAGGATAAGTAGAAAACATGAGCGGCAAGCAAGCACTAAATCTCGTTAACCTTTCGTGGCTGCATTCAAGATTGGAATTCACTTGAGATGAGTCGAGTTGACTGTTTTTCTCTGTAGTCTTCTCATCTTCATATTATTGAGCATTTACTCAGTTAGAAAGCTAGGAAACTGATTGTAAACGAAAAGGAAAACTAAATCCTATATAGGTATACATATGCGCTTGTCTTGAAGTACATGGCACAAGTTTTACTCGTTAGAGTAATTCCGACCCGAATTGTATAATGTGGTAATCAGCTAAGAACGCAAGTTGGTTCGTATCTATATTACCGTGCTAGTTGTAGTTTTACATGGCTGATATAAGTAAAATATTTACATGTATGTTGAATACCAAGTACCTCACTATGGTATGTAGTATATGTATAATACACAATGCATTGCTTGTAGAAGAACTTTTACAAGTATTCCGTACTATCTGTGTAAAGTCACAGAGCAAAACATTCAAAGTTTTTCATGAGATGTAATAATGTAGTATTGTAATTGTAGTAATGGTAATGGCCTTAGTGTTGATGTTAGGAAAATTGCTTACATCAACATCAAACTGTATACAAACTGTACTATAAAAATGTATGTGCGTATATTATACACAGTAGCTTAGAGTGTGCTTCTCCTAAGAATACCTACACAAGATATCACTGTCAAGTAGTGTGTCGAGAGTAAAATGCAAGAATTTCCAGAGCTAAGGTAACTGAAATAGTGGATGGAACAGGAAATGAAAGGGAAGCTTTCCTCTTGCCCAATGTTACGAGTTTTTTCCAGCTCCTTCCGTAATTTTCGGAAGTTCTTTATCAGGAAAAGTTGGAAGGTTGAGCACTCAAGTCATGTATACCATATATATTCTAAGCTACTACTACATTATACACAAAAACACATACTCGTACAAATGCATTGAAGACTACCGGCAAAGACTCATTCTGATTGTAATCCTGTGGTGTAGTAGAAGCAGTAGTTTTAGAATATGAGAAAACAAAAGTGTTTCAAATTAAACTGTGCTGAACTTTAGGTAAATGCAGAAGAAGAGACTTTTGGTTTCATCTTCGTGTCTTTCAATACCGAGAGTGTCTAGGGTGACTTTATATCATATGAAAAGTGTGATTCTATATACTAGTAAAAGTAAAATTCCTTGAGTACCTACCTAATATAGAAATTTGGACTACTACCTTCATCGTATACACAATAACACACTATTATAGGAAAACCGACTCTGACTAAAACTACGGACGTAACTAACTACGTTACTAACTAACAAGAAGAGAACCGTGGCATAATACGATGCCAGAAATGAAACCACCATCATAGACATAGACCTACCACGACCAAACCAGGCTGTTCACAAGAGTTGCTGAAGTTGGGACTTTCTTGTCTAATGCTTGACTATTTGAGTTGAGTCGGTTTGGTTTGGTTCGGTTGACTTCAGTAGTATTGTACGTGTTCTCAACAAAACTTTTCATTCGCCCATAAATATTACTTCACGCCAAGTCTACAAGTCTTTTCTAATTAGAGCTGGCATTCTAATTGCATGGTTTCGGCTCTTCCGTTCCTTACATTCTCAATCTCTCATTCTCATTCTTTCTCCAAGATTATACTACTCCTCGACAAAGCTACTATTACGGTTACAATACGATCTCTTATATTTCCTACTAGTTAGTACTCATGCTTTATTTTATAACACTTCACAATTACCTACAACATGTACCAGTAATACTAGTAGTAGTTTTAATACACAGTAAAAGCAATGTAATGTGATGGCATGGTTCCTTCACTAGTACTATGTACTAGTAACTAACAATAACTTAACTAAAATTATAAGTACTTCGCTTACTCCTCTAGTAGTGGCATGTACATAATCATATTCAGTTCATTCCTGTCACTACACATTCAAATTCTACTCTTGCGGTTTCCTCCATGCACCAACTTTTTATTTAGCAACTTGCTCCTATGTGTTTTAAACCAGCTATTGTATTGTGTTGTACCTTGTTAGTCCAACCAACGAGTCCGTTACTTACGACTACATTATTGTGTGCTAGTGTCTCTTTGTAATTATAATTACTAACCATCGTACTTTGGATCTACCACTCCAGTCGACAATACTAATCCAAAAGTAACTTGATATTTCTCTCTCTGTGTACTTATTTATATTTCCTTATTTATCAACTCACACACACAACACAATGCGAATGAATGCCTGTGAGAATTTCCATGTTAAATTATTACCTCCTCTCGCACAGTACTATAGTTCTATACAAGTACCTTGCTTTGCTCTGATTTGATTTCATCCGAATTAAATGAGCTCCTGTGTTTTTAATTCAAGCTGTTTTGACAGTGGTTTTAGGTTGTGGTTGAGCCATATGCATTTGGATTGGTAGCACAGGGTTGGTTGTTGTGTTGTGTCACTCTGTTGTATTTTCTGTAGTATAAACATAGAATGTGCATTACCTATACACACTACTGCAAGTAGTAAGTATGGGATAATATAATTCGTATGAAGGATACGGATACTCATGCAGTATAAATACATAGAAAAGTGGTGCAATAATAGACGACCAGTCTTCTTTAGCACAATGAGCTCTGCAGGGAGTTATAACAAGTAGATAAATAGTATTGCTTTTTAATGCAAGCCATTCATTGTCTCTGCGCATATGACTAATGTAGTAAGAGAATTGGAGCAGGGTGCTGCAAGCGAGCACTAGTTAGTATAGTCCTCCTTCTACTGCTGCGTATTATTTTAGCCAGTCTCTCTATGTGCATACCTACTTGGTATTTGTGTGAGTTTTAGCCTATAGCTATTCATATAGTACAATGCAATGTTTAATGTGTGTGTGTTGCAAGGAAGGAAAGTCGACGTAACGTAACACAAGAGCTGTGGCTGTGGCTCACTCGATGATAATTATGACGTGTGGAGTAGAACAAAGCCCTAGTGAAGAGTGGATTAGGCAGCATTTGTCAAGATCAGATATCATGACTTGGCATCATGTATGATGTATGTGTACGTATACCTAAGTACTTCTGTTTAGGATGAGGATGATAATAATGATGGCATCATATAAAGCAGTAGCATTAACTCATACTCTCGTGTATTGTGTAGATTTGTGTATAGGTAGTCTCCTAAGGTCTCCCAGCATACTCTCCGCTTCTCAAAGTCACTGTCTATGTCTCTCTTCCTTTTCATCTCTCTCTCTCTATTATTCAGATGGAATATCCCTATTCTATCCTATTCTATGAAATCACATTGTTCAAGTAGGTATGTGCTTAAATGATTTTCTGGTTTATCCGTGTTAGGTCATGTTGTGTTTTTCTTTTTTTGCAATTCTATTGACAAGCCAACACTTGCAGCTATTTAAAAGAGGCTGTGTACTACTAGATATAAATGAACTGTCATGTAGTTGTTTTCTGTCTGATTATTATAATACAATCTGCTAAAGATGAAAAGAAGTTGTTTGTTAGTTGTAATAATATATTATACCTAAGTAAATAATACTTTCTCAGCTAATAAACACAAGAGATATACCATGGAGTAAAATATTACTGTACAAGTAATTTGAACTCAGCTGTTATTATTTTCTAATAAGATCTTCAGTCTTAATCTGTCTGACTCTAATTGCGTAGCACCCGTTCAACCCAAAAGCTACAGGAATAAGAAAACGTCAGCTACAATGAGAATTGTAAGAAATTAGGAAAGATACCATACTATATCGCATAGTACATTAGAGAATTGTGTTGTTTCTTTTATAATAGAGAAAATACTTGTATTGTGTTATTAGTAGAGAAGATATGTATTTACTCGTGGAAACTACAGAGGAAGTACGAGCTCATTATTTGACAGTGAAATGACAGGAGGTGCTTCTCGTGTAATATCTTGAAACACCAGGCCAGTCAGAGCAACTCTGTTGTGTGGATGTAATCATCTCTCGTGTTTTCTCATTGAATGCTCAACTTTACCTTATACTCTACTCGAATAATTTTCAGTCACTTATTATAGCGTGGACGCTGTCTCTCCACTCTCCACAGACTAGACAGAGACATGAGACTAACTTATTATTATATTGCCATTCGTTCGTATCAGAAAACAACTTTACTGTATAATACGAACATACTAATCACATAGTAATCATGGCTACTTACTTAGTAGCTCATAGTTCTAGACACATCGTTGACTTTATGTTGTTTTGTTGCATGGAGGTTTGTACTAGAGAAAACGAGAACCTCCTGTGAGATTTCAATTGTTTCAAACTGGAATGAAATCGCGTGGTGTAAGCACTTGGAGTTGACTTCCTTTAGCTATTAGTAAAACGATTTGTAAGTAGCTTTCTGTCCTATTCGGCTTCTTTGCTATGCCCTACTATTCCGGTGTGGTCTATACACTAATACTTGTTTTGTGTTGTTCTCCTATCAACACAAATGTCCGTGACTATGTGTGTGTCTAAACACTACACTTTGTACTTTGTACCTATACCACGCATTTACTATGTACCCTTTTCTACATAATTGTAACATGTATTTGTAGTATCCTTTTTTCGGCACGATGACTACATCCAACAAACACACACAATACTACTGACGATTTGTATCTTATGAATGAATACAATAATTATGGGAGATTTTGCCCAGATCTTGACAAATGGTGGGGTCTGACAAATTCATTTGAAAAGAGAAGTAGTAAATTAGTGCCCTTGTCAGTCAGTCAACTGGTTGTCTTGTCACTCATTTCACTCGTCAGTCAGCAAAGGAAACGGCTGGGACGGTCCAAAGAGCAAAGACAAAGGGGGAAAACATATATTAGCAGGTCATTCTCTACACACAAATACACAGACACAGTCGACAAGCCAAGTATTTTTCGTTTTTCTTATAATATTAGGTAGAGGTACATGCTGCACTGGAGTTTATTGTTAGTCGTATACGTTTATAAGCTACAAAGTGTGTTTTAGTATTGTGAAAAGCAAGTAAGTTCGGCGTGTCTGTTATTTGCTCCTCTTATGTTCTCACCGTTTAGCTCACTTTAACTGTTGTCGAGTTAGTAGTTGCTAGTTAAAACGAGAACGGAACCAAACATGCCACGTTATTTGTCTGATGATTCGTTAGTGAGTATTTACGACTATGTACGTTTCATCGTAGCATATCATTGTCATTGCATGCGATGCGATGACCTATGGTGTATGATGAACTGCAGCGTATCTCTGCAGAATATCTCCACTCTGACTAACTACACAATAAATGACATAGATAGTTATTACCAGACTTGTTTATTTGTTTTGTTCAGATAAGTAGACATAAGTACTTACAGCTCATATCGTTAACTAGTGTAATTGTTAAACCACCATATAATACCAGCAGAAACTAAAGCATATACAATATAAATGTAATGCATGTACTATGTATGTACGAATGTTTGTGTCTCATGGAGTATTAACAAGCTTGAAAAATACATTGGGCACAGAACTACATACATAAAATAATACATGCATTCGAAATGATTATACTACTACTTGCTCTGCTACACTACATATAAAAATTGAATGAAAGACTGCATTAAAATGAGAACGCTCTCATCTGATGGACGTCTCATGCAAGTCCAATAATAACGCGATGCAATTCTAATTCGGTAGCAGCCATGCTATTTCATACATTTACATAGTAGCATGGATTCATGAATCTACAAACAAACGCAAACCCGGCTACTACTTGTATTCTATACTACTAGTATTTTATTTTTCATGGTATACTCTATCTAGTATATGTAAAAGTGCCTAAGTTGAATAGTAGTGACTCTGGTTCAATTTATTGTGGAACGAATGAAATGAGAATAATAATAATAATGTGAATCGCATAAGTACATGGACACAATGCAGATAATGGAATTGCATTTTAGTATGTATAGCAGTTGAGTAGGTAGTTTGTGTGTATGTACTCAGTCCATTGTGTTCATGATAAGTCAAGTGAAGTTGTAGAGTGGACGGTACTGGAGAGTTGATGTACAATGTACATGTATGTCATCCTTTCGTGTTGCACATGAGTGACGTGATAATAGGGTGTTGATGACATCTTAACAAATATTGGGCTCGAGTCGACTCGATTGTCGTTCACAATAAGACAAAGACATCCGTTTACATGTCAAATGTGGGCTTGTCGCATATTATTATTGTCCATTTATTATGCAGTCGAGTTTTGTGTCTCCTTATAATAGCAGTAGGCATGTTACATGACTGCATTGCGTCCCATGCCACACAACTTTCCGTCCTCCTGCCTCCTAGTTATTCCCATTCACCTATCATCATCTAATCTACTACTTCTATACACTACACTTTACTACCATAGGTACCTGCCTTGTACCCGCGGTCCATTTCTATATCATAAATAATATCATGGCATTATAGCACAGCACTACTACTTACTGTGTGTATCTGCAATGTATCTCTATTCTCTATACATAAGTCACCATCACCATCCTGCCAGGTAAAATTGACAAATAGTATAGAGATACACAGAGAGTTGAGTAATAGTTTAATAGAGTGGTACACATAGGAGTAATGAATATCAATTTCCTTTCTAAAATTACTTTGTTATACTTTGACATGCATGTAGCTACGTACTTTGCGTTATTAGGGAGAATGCTAGTGTGTTATTATTAGAAAAGTTGTCTAACCTGCTA
>JAQFYB010006224.1:0-12613 GCA_034694085.1 Pogonognathellus longicornis | reverse complement strand
GTACTATCTACTATGTCATATCTGAAGTAAATGCAATTGAGTTAATTTCTGAATAATGAGTACCACTTATCTGACTGTATAATAGACGTAGCCAGGATTTAGTTTCGGTGGGAGGGAGAGGCATCGGCCAATAATATACGAGGTACAAATGTGCTTATTATCGAATATAGAGCGATTGGATCAAAATCAACTTAATGCTGCTTGAAACCTAAAATGTCTAAGAAAATTCGATTTTTTGCCTTTTCAAGGCAAAATAACCTATTTTTCGGACTACAGGGGCGCAATTACTTGTCCCTTGGATACGCCAGTGCCCTATAACCTTATCAATTAATTGTTCATTGTCTCTAATGTTTATGTAAAATATATTGATCTCTCCGATAATCTGTTTGTTGAATGCTGACAATGTCAGCATTCAACAAACAGATTTTCAGCCTGACATAAACGCATCATATCAGTGCAAAGATTGTAGGTATGTACATGTAGATATGTATAATATTTGCATAAAATATGTGACCTAGAGGATGACAAATTCTTTAGTGCTATTATTATTATTCTTAACTGAAGACATCCTCAGGGTGTAGGCTGTTTTATCGTCAATATAGTTACATTGTCAAATATAGTTTGGTTTGAAAAATGTACATAGGTAGTTGCAATGACTTGTTTGTGAGACATAGACGGATTCGCAGATTGATTTACATGAAAAACCTGCACAACTTTTATAGAGTTGAGTGGCAACTCGTGTCCTCTGTCTCACTTGATGCCTTGTACTTGTAGTATACAAATAATGTAGTCATAATTTAATAATAATTATAACTGTAGTGTAGAATTATTTACCATGCCGAGACGAGAATGGCTACTCTGAGTGTTGCATCATACATCATACTACTTAATAAAGATTATTTATTGATGCATATTGATAGCATGAAAAGCATATTGATGAGAATGATGACACAGTTCAAAAGGTGAGAAATGGGGCGTTTAGAGTAATACGAATCTGTGAATCGATTCACATATAAAATATATTCTACCGTTCTACGTATTGCGAGATTTCTCTCATATTATCCTGATCTTCGGTGTGTAATTTAATGCGTCTTAGGACTTTAGATAGTTAGGTGTGTAAGGGGAGTCTATATTTAGGTAGTTCTCTTATGATTAAATCTTATTCTTGACTTACAATTGCAAGAGTAGACATCATTGTAGCATTTAAATCTTTTCAGTTTGTATTTCATAATTCAGACATGTCTTTTTCCAAAAAATTGTACCCAGAAGAAGCGCTTTCCGCCTGGGGTGACGTTAGTAGCGAATTACAGACAATAGCCGTGACTAAAAGTATAGCTCCGAACAAAAACGACTCGAAATGTGTGGCGGTGCCTATTGTAACCTCATCTTCTTACATCATGAAAGGCTATGGACACGACACAAACACGGAAGTACCTAGCAATCCGGTAAACAGTAAAAATGGAATAATATTGTTATTTATGAATGAGGCACAATATAATATGCTAATGAAGTCTCAACTCATCGTTATACTTCTTATTCATTGACATTCCTAATCTTTGTCAGTCATGAAACTTATTTTTACTTATAAAAGAACAAATTTTTATTGTTGTACAGGAGGATTACACGTACTCCCGATTTGGAAATCCAACCAGAGATCATTTGGAGATGTTTATTAGTGAATTAGAAGGGTCTAAGCATGGTGGGTCCAACAAATAATCCCCAAAAATGATAAACATTCAAATTACTTGCATTTACTTCATTGCTCTTTATGCACATTAATGCACTTTTTCCCATTTTATTTACCATGCAGCAATAACTTTTGGGTCCGGGATGGCCGCTCTCAGTTCTGTATTTTTGTCTTTACAACAAGGTGATCATATAGTGTCTACAAAAACAATTTATGGGGGAACATCTACGTTCCTTAAGGACCTCACTCGCTTTGGGATCTCTGTGGATTTTGTAGCTGACACTGAAACATCAGAGATTATAAAACGTGTCAATAAAAATACAAAGGTATAGTTTCTATTGTAAAGATTGGGATTATTATTCATTGCAGTAGGATTTTGAAATGTCTTCCTTTTTAAATAGCGAGAAAACTGATTAATGGAACTGAGTTCCATATACAGTACTACTTTTTGTGTATTAATTAGTGTTGAATTTTTAGAAAATGATTCAGCAGTTTGCTAGATGAGTATATTACATATATTTGATAGCCTGTATGCTAATGTCTGCATTTAATTAAATTCTTAAATTATTGATATTATGGAATGTATAGATGATCTTCATGGAAAGTCCTTCCAATCCAACTCTTCGACTGGTCGACATAGCCGAAATATCTGCAGCTGCACATAAACTTAATGAGGAGATTATAGTTGTGATTGATAACACATTTTTAACTCCGATTTATCAAAGACCTCTTGAACTTGGAGTGGATGTGTGTGTCTATTCCTTATCAAAGTATATGGGAGGTCACTCAGATATCATAATGGGGGCTGTCACAACTAACTCTCATGTTTTGCATGCAAAAATTCGTCAGAATCAAATACGTGAGTTCCGATTATATTGAAAGAGAATATTTCAAGTTCAATTAATGTACATTATCATTTATTTATAGTTTTATACTGTATATCAGTAGTTTATTATTTATTATGGTTTATATTTATAGTTTATTTATAGTTTTATTATTGTATACAAGAAGCCCTGCTGCAAGCAGAGCTTATATAGACATTTGTTTAAGTGCCTATATTTTATACGTAACTGTATGCTCATTTTTAGAAATCTAATGAAATCTGGTTTGGCATTTCAGAGTTGGGTGGGATTCCATCTCCTTATGATTGTTATTTGGCCATTAGGAGTTTAAAGACACTTCCGATTCGATTGCAACAACATTTCAAAAATGCTTGGAAAATAGCACAGTTTTTGGAAACTCATCCTAATGTTCTACAAGTTATTTTTCCAGGTAATTAATTCAAAGTTGACAATAATTTAAAAGTACCTACAAGTATAAGTTATAAACAGGCACGTATCTAGAATTTCAGCTCGGGGGGGGGGGGGGGAGGTGAAGATAATGTTAAAATAGAATTGAAAAAGAATGTGATGGTGATAGTACATTTTTCCATCCATATACATTTGCGCTCAAGGTCGTACCCAGAACTTGATTTAGGGGAAGACAAAATCCCAACAAGAGCTACAACAAATGTGGTGATTTTCTCGCGTAGTCGAACTAATTGTAAGAGCAAAAATCAAATAAAGTGCATAATAGTAAGCTTGTACAATCTGGAGGGTGCTTAAGCACCCTCAGCACCCTTGATAGATACGTGCCTTGTCATACTTAAATAACTATAATAACTTAATAACCCAAGAAAACATAAGGTCAATGTAGTATTTAAATTGTAAGTGTTTTTGTCTTTTACTTAACTAACGTTGTAAGGTCTCCCGTCATACCCTCAGAATGAACTAGCATTGAAGCAACAACTTGGCGGAAATGGATTGATAGGATTTTATATCAAAGGAGGACTTAAAGAAGCTGCAGCATTTCTTGAGAATATTAAAGTAATACTCAAGGCTCCAAGTTTGGGGGGTGACGCGAGTCTTGCAACCATTCCGTGAGTTCCTAAATAAATGCTTTCATTTCTGCATTCATTTTTAATTCCTATTCCCAACCATATTGAGGTTAAAAATAATTAGTTGATATTTCTTGTAGAGCAAAAATGAGTCACGTTCAGTTGACTCAGGAAGAACGGACTAGTTTGGGAATCACTGACAATTACATCCGGCTGTCCGTAGGACTGGAAGGCGCAGATAATCTCATAAGAGACCTGGATCAAGCCCTTAGTAAAAGTTCTCAAAACGGTGTTCTGTAAATTTTTAATGAAACCAAATTGGGAATAAAACGGTGCAAAAGTACAAAATCGAATGCATTGATGATGAATGATGATTTTTTACATTGAAATTATCCATGGTTCACGGAGAATCATAGAGGACGAAATTGAGTCGATTTTTTCTTACAGATTTTTATATCTGAAACATCAACAGCAGAAATACCTACGTTTGAACAATTTATTGGCAGCTTTAACATTCACAATACATAGTCAATTTTTATCTCTTTTACAACACGCACTGTGACTACTTGTTTGCACGTCTATAGAATACTATTTTTAGAATAATTTTTGCCCATCCTTATGTAAAGTAAGTGATCGCTAGAATAATGGTCACATATCTCATCCTTTCTTTTTGTTTTACCATATTTTATTATAAAGCTAAAGAAGCCAACCTTCATCTCCACCCTGACAAAACATCACATGGACAATGGAACCAACAACATTTGAAAAGGAATTTAAAACTCAAAAAATTCAGAGCTAACCTTAACTTGAAAACTGCGTCATATTCATATCTTAAGTATAAAAACGTGTTTAATGACAGCGTGTTTAAGATAGACACAATTATTTACAACGCACCTGGAGCTGTAACGCTAATGTTAGTGGAATAGCCATGAAGTGACCAAGTTCAACAGAAATTGCAGAAAATATTCGTTAAAACAGAAAATGTTTGACAATTTGCAAATGGTTTGAAGTGAGGAAGCTGTAAACTAAATACATTTTGTCTGTTGTGTCCCTGGACCGTATCTTTTTAGTAACTGCTGGTGTCGTCTGTTGTGTATCTTTGGTTGCGAGATTATGGTTCACAGATCTAAGTAAAGAACTTTGGTAGCGGAGATTGCTCCACAGAAGGCAAAGACGGACGCTGCACAAACAACGGCTGTTGTTGTTCCAGCAGCTGCTACAACACTTCCTATCGTCACCGCTTGTGTCATTTGAGCTAGGAACACCATCGACGACACGATCGCCACATCTGTGCCCAGCCCACGAATTTGATCATTCGGTCTTCCAACAAGATCGTCACAGTCCACGTCAAACTGATCAGTCCATATGCAAAACAAAAATCAAAGTTTACATTAGCCAAAAAATATTCAAACTCAACAAAACTAAACGTCTCAAATACGGCCGTATCCAAAAATCGATTTCGGCTCTTGCCCACCCCCTGAATACGGATATGATCACAAACTATTGTGGTACACAAATGAAAATAAATGCATTTGGAATTTGGAAATAGAAGATTGACATACCGTATCGGATGCGTGATAGCGAGCAACGAGAAGATATGGCATAGTGAATAATGTGGCGTACATAATTCCAGCAGTCCAGGACAAGATAATGACGGCAACCGGATGTCGGGCAATTGCCATTCCCACCATCCCCACAGAGTAAACCAATTGACCACAAATATAAACTCTCTTTGCCCTAAAATTCATTCAGTTCACAAACTGTCATTTTCTAACCATCCAAATATTATATTCATATTGTACAAGCACTCTGCATTTATTATTAGTATTCATCAAACTTTTTATTCAATTATTTAATGAAAGACAAAAGAATGTTGATAAATGTTATCGTTAATATACCCAAAACGACAGACGAGTCTGTCGATGGCCAAAGAATAAATAGAGCAGGACAATGAATACAGCGACATTCCATAACACCCAAAACGAACTCCTGATTCATAGGTAGAACGGAGAGGAGAACCTAAAGGAGCTAAAAAACAATTTATTCCATCGATCAGTTTATAAAATTATATAACTCTGATACTCTTTGTTTTCCTTTACGAGTCCTTTTACCCGGATTTTTGCTTAAAATGTATGTGGTAATGTTTTTAGGTATACAAGTTCGATAAAATCGAAAATAAATTATATCAGAAAAATAAAAGCAGACTGTAAACAGCACATTTTGCAAGTTCATAAAATGGGTGAGCAATGGTTTTACATGGGGAACTATTCGGGCGAGGAAAGCCATCATTAGGAATGATTCACATAGGAAAGCCTCTTAGCAAACATGGGGTTTGTACTTTTTCAAACTCGAAATTTTAATATTGTATAAATTCAATGAGCTACAATTTGTAATAAAATCTATGACGTGATGCAATATTTTATTGTCTTCCCTACCCTTTCTATAACTGTATCAATAGAGAAAAATGGTACAATAAAAATGCTGAGTACCTGTTGGGTCCCCACCGAACACAGCCTCGCCTACAAAGTCTGTAAAATAGAGCGAGTAGCACACGAGACTCATCCAGCAAAAGAAGTTGGTAAGGCAAAGCCACTGAAGCGATTTGGGAAGACGGACAATTGTTTTGACGTACTCCCGAAAGGTGGGAATTTTTTCTTCACCCCCAGAGCCACTTTGCTCTTCCTCCTGCCAAGACAAACAATCAAAATTAATGCATCTAATGAAATCACATTCATTTTTTGGCCATATACATTGCTTAAAATATAAGCATTGCAAGTAAGGGAATGGAATTGAAATTTTGTCTCAAACTTGTGGCTGGGTTGAGGAATCAATAAAAGAAGTTTCCCGAACTCCAATGGTTCCATAATTCTTCCCTGTGTCTTCGACTGAGCAACTTTCGTCTGGTACTGGTTCATCCTCAAAACGACTATACGATCCTCCATCCCTACCACTCTGACGTGGAATTACAAATTATTTCATTGTTTACATTCGAAAATTTTAAAAATATTACTCATCTTTATATAACGGGATACATTAATTAAGGCAGTAAATTCATGGCGTCTCATTTTGTACAGTGTGTTCATTACTCACAATGCAATGACCTAACGATCTAAACGTAACTAAATTGTCAGGAGGTATTCACAGAAGGTTGGATCTAACCTATTATGTGTCTTACCAGACAACTGAGACTGTATATAGTGGGTGGGCATACCGGAAATTGCTTCCCCGAAGTCCCAAAACCACAGATTATTATGGGTGGAAAGTGCATACAATGACCACATTGTTCGTACTGCGTGCGACTTCGCAACATTTTATGTATAGATATTGGTTGAAATTGGCTCAATGTTTTTGCGCTACGCGCTTTAGGTACTTTATATTTCTGGATACCGATTTCTGGATACGGCCTTGCAACTAATAATATTATAAATACTATGCTGTCCCGTCAGAAGTAATTATTTTACTTCTATATCTAGGCAATCTACTCTTTAGTTTATTAACGTAGTAACTCATGCCTCCTCCGGTGCAAAAGGATTCATAGGGAAATTGAGCTAATAATATTATGTGAGTGTATTGGGAATTTGTAAATGTCAGTGAAGTGTATGATTTAGCAACCGCAACGCAATGGCATGTTACTGCGCAGCCATGGCACGGCTCACGGCACTAGTAGAAAGTGTAGAAATAAGAGTATTTTTATTGTAGCATTCCAGTCGATTTGTTGTTGGAAGCCTGAAGAATAAGTGCGAGAACAGGAGAATATAAACGAAGATGAGACATTCATGGCATAATATTTCTATCCAACAAATCCCCAAATGAGAATAAGCTACATTTGGAACAAATGGAATGGAATACATAAAATCAAATGTGGACTTGTCTTTCCAATTTCCACAAAAGCGCCACATTCCGTCCTATTACAGTCACAACTCACATTTCCATTTGTAAAGCAATTCGCCTTATTCGTCTATACGCTCCCGTTTGTTTAGTTGTACATTCAACAATTTACCATCAGTTGTCTCGAATCGACTCTTTGAAAGTTTGCACGTAAAATAAATTCGAAGTCGCATTACATCCTTCCACAAGCGAATCCTTTTAGCATGTGCTCATAAAAATATTTACATCATCCATGCAAAAACATAATACAAGACTTGCTTGAAGCATTTCCAAACACTAGCCATATTCAGCTCTATATTCACTTCACATTATGCGAATAGCCTGAATTATGCCCAGTAGTGTCCCCAAATCTGGCGATCGATCCTACATCCTATTAATTCTGCATGGACCACACCAAAATGGAGAAAAATGCTAGAAGGTTATATCTTTCTGATAACTCACTACATGATGTTCATATGCATGATTTTATTCAACAAGTTGAAAATTCACTGCGAATTCGGAAGAGTGGACGATAAGGCCATAAAATATCCGATATTGCAATATTTGAGCACTAAAACTATCTGGAGCAGCTTTACAGGCCTCCATGCATAAGTATCTAATGGAATTGTGTGTGTGTGGGGGGGGGGGGGAAGGAAAATTGTAAGAATAATTTAATATTATTGTAAAAATAATTTAATATTATTGTTGTTGAGTCGGAAGAAAGTATTTGTTGAAGCATTTGATGCGTACAAGAAAAGGGCGGACTGACAAAGTGGTTGGATGAGTGGAAAGTAAATGTAGAGCAGAGAAAGATGACGGCACCTGAGGACTCGCTAGTCAAATCCAAGTAGTATCGATATGCGATACCATAAAAAAGAGGGGATTGTACACCATTGCTATATTAGGTTGCTACTTTATTGTGTAGTGTGTCTGTCTATAGTTACCCGTTTGGAGTTTGACAATCCGGCGGTGGCGGACTGCTTGCTAGGCCAGAGACGATCAATAGGGATTTCCCGAAAGCTTCTTATCGTTGTGATCACACAGCCAATGAAAATAAAAAGAACGAGAGTGAACACGGCCCGTACTTGACCACCGAAGAATTCGCCTGAAAACAAATAAAATTCATGCATACGTTATACTAGTGCTTGGGCTACACTCTTCACAACTCACCTGAGATCACAAAATGTCTGAAAGCTTGAAACAAAAAACTTACACACCTAGCAGCTTTAAGTGTGTGTAACGCAAACATTGTAGCTACTATAATGAAAAAACTAAGAACAACCTTAAGTTTGAAGTTTGAATACATGCTAAAAAGTTCAAGTAGTGATATATACTTAGAAGCTATGATTATTACGCTAAACACTATACCAAGCAGCATTATAAACTACGGAAACATTACCACTGCATAATAAATTAACAATTTGTGTAACATCCTTAAGGATAATCTTTTTATTTGATGTTTATCTAATGTAGTTTAAGCAAACCCATGAAAAGAAAAAAATTAAAAGCAACGAATTATACAACGCGTGGACTAAGAAGGATTAGTGATCGATCACTGATCAATAACGCATACCATTGACTGAAAATGGACTCAGTATAATACTTGAATAAAAGCTGGGTTTGGAGTGTATATTTAGCGACTTACCAATGAATGTGTTTTCCCAGTTTAATGCCCCAAGAAGATACCCCATGGCTCCCCCCAATCCAGCCATAATTGTAAAAGTACTCAAGCCTTTAGCATGATCCTCTGTCACGACATAATATCATACAAACATATTAATTTGTGGGTTAGCAGTTCTTGACTAATCATTTTGATTTAATTATAAAGCTGCTTTGGAGATTCACTCAATTTAGTCATTCACACAATTGTCTGTGTCTATAATAATAATAATATCAGAAAGATGTTGAGAGGAAGCTCTGAGGCAAACTGCTGACCTGGAATAGTAACATCAAGCATATAGGCTCTCGAAGGGCTTTGACAGGCATCCGCATCAAAGTCCAGCAGAACTGTTCCAATGACTGTGAAAATGAGAGCCCATGGATGATTTTTAAGAGAGTCTTCGTTTTCACTTGGAGATTCCGTCACCCTCTCCGCTTCATCTCCTTCCTCCTTTTCTTCACTTTTTACCTCCTCCTGGTTATCCACCTTGGCTTGAGCCACCAAATTCTGAAACGTTTCATCACCCAGCTTCAATTCCTTCCCCCTGTCTCGGGACAGAGACTTGAAGAACTCTTTCTGCTCTTTCTTCCGATCATTTGTTAAAAGAAAATTCCCTCGATTTCTATCCTGTTCATCCGTGTGCCGTGATTCTTTGTAGGAGAGAATCGGATCAACATTTTTCCCTGTTTTTTGCCCATCTCTCTCCGATGACTCCTTCCTTTCGTCCCCAATTCCACCCACCGTACTGTGCAACAATTGAGAAAGAGACATGGTCGAAGAGGAGTTTGAATTTGCATGGTCCTCATTGTTTTGTCTATCCAATGATTCATCTGTTGCATTAAAAAGATTTGGGGACGGGGATGTGAATGGGGAAGATGAAGAATTGAAAAATTCTACTGCGTCCGCTTTATATTTATCACCCAGACATCGACCAAGCCATCGTCCATTTGGCACTAGAAGTAGTCCCAAAATAATTCCAACCGACAATAAAATAATGAAAGGACGACGCCTCCCCATCTGAGATCTACAACCGTCACTTAAAGAGCCTAAAAGGGGTGTCACGAAAAATCCTACCTGAAAAACAAAGTTTGGATCGTGAAAATCTGTTTACCACCTCACATAATACACAATGTATTATCACAGTACGCGAATGATATTGGATTCAATTAGTGGAAGAACTTACAATGGGACTGAGACACCACATAAGGGTCATGTGTCGATGTCGTAGTCCAAGGTTGAGCAGAAGGGGAGAGACAAAGGCTGTTTCCGCTGCATAAGAAAACTCAATTCCCATCACCGCGGCTGAAACTTGGAGAAGCTCCCTTCTTGACTTTGGCCTATGAGTATGAAGTATAGGGCACAAATAGTAAAAAATGATATAATTGTCAATTAACAGAATGAAAGAAATGCAGAGTTTAATGTGAAAGGATTGACAGTGGGAGCCTGAGACCGTGACGTCATAAGTGGACTCATAGATCATAGAATGAGGATGAGTGTGGAGTTGTTTAGTTACCTGGTGAGATGTGTGTAGTCATCTTCATTGGTAGAAGAACCGTTAATGCGACGAATGGTTTCTTTTGTCACTTTCTCCAGTTTCTCTTTGACACGAGTCCGGATATTAAACTTTTCTTTGTAGGAATCTGGAATTGTATCCATTTGGGTTTGGTGAGGGGAGGAGGGAGTTGAGTCTGAAGACCACCATTGCGTCCACGTCTCCTTCACACGGTCTTTCAGAGCATGAAACACTCCTACGTACTCAAATAATTTGCTCATTGCGGAATCTCACTACAAATTAACAGCCAACACAGCGGAACGTTTCCGGGCCTAGTCCACGTCAGTGTCAGCAACACCTATGTATTTCCGACAGCAAAAGTTGAAGATTTTACATTTTAAGCATCCATTACAACCTTATTTCAATCTACTATGTATGATATCAATATGCGCACGGCTCACACCAATACATCTGAATGAATGTACTTATATTGTAGCATAAAGTATCATGGTCAATTTGTGAACCATCCAAATACTCACTGTAGATTTAGTGTTAAGACGATCCTTAAGGTTGAAGGTTAACTAGATATTATTTTCAGAAACAAAACCGAATTTCTAAAATGTTATCTGAAAGGGGGTTTCGCATTTTTGATTTTACTAACAAAGTAATAACAAAGATGCCCTATGAATGTGCCATTGTAATCCTACAGTTCAATTCAGAGAAAACTGGAAGTCAACCACAAATAGCGAAGTGTAGTTGAAATAGGGATGAGTATTTGTTGGTGTTGTGTATATCGGGGTGACGGGTGAAATGATGCTCATCTTGAGCAGAGTACGGCACGTTCAGAAGTTGTCGGGCAGAATGCAATTCGGTTTAATCGGTTTCCTCTCTTTTCTTCATCGTCTGCTGTGATCACTGTACTGTAACCGAATACAATTCAACAGATTTTATGACAACATTACTACAACCGTAACGAACACTTTTGTTATTTTCTTCTTTTATGCCTTGGTTATGGCTGTGCAAGTGGAAGAACTATCAGAACACACGACACTGACACACACACACAAGCAATTCCATTCCAATAAGATTCTTTTTGCTTAGTTGACTTGTCTGTGTCTGCTGCGGGCACTCGGCTGCTAAATCTGTAGTGGCTGGAGTGTTGGAGGCATTGTATTCACAGCTACTCTCTTGGCTTGTTTACTCCTCTGCTACAAGTGAACTACTTGTTACATTTTCCAGCGCTTTCTCCAATCTCACTCTCATTTCCTTCCAGCCCTTCTTCCTCGGGCTCCGAGGACGAACCACACGGATGACAAAGATAAACTGCCTCATTTTCCATCTTCTCTTCCAGTCTCCTTCATTTCATCTCATTGTTTGTGTAGCAAACGTTGTCTCACTCTCTCCAATCCTCGCCTTTCTCTCCCTATGCTTTATTCCGCCATTCAACACTAACACATGAAGCTATCAGCTATAAACCTCCCATCTGATACTCATAAAGTCTTGGGCTCCATATATCATATAAGTAGTATCACTGTAATTAAAACTACGGACAAAACAATAACGGGCCATAAGGCTCAACCCAGAAATCCCTTCCTTTCCTCCACTTATTCTTATAGTCCTTTTCTCTCTTTACAATTCTCAACACCATATATTTCTCCAAAATCCAACCAACCATCAACGCCTTCAACGCAACGCTATCCGAGATATGAAGCTGTGATATAAGCAGAAACAGAGGTAATTATTGCTCCCAGTGCCGTATCCAGGATTTGGTTTCGATTAGGGCGCCAAAAATCATCGATTAGTATTTTAAATGATCCAAAGTAAAGCAAGTAGTTAAATAGCGCGCAGCTAAGTAGCGCGAGTAATGAAGTAGCGCGCAAGTAAGTAGCGCGCAAGTAAGTAGCGCGCAAGTAAGTAGCGCGCAAGTAAATAGCGCGAGTAATGAAGTAGCGCACAAGTAAGTAGCGCGAGTAATGAAGTAGCGCGCAAGTAAGTAGCGCGAGTAATGAAGTAGCGCGCAAGTAAGTAGCG
>JAQFYB010006223.1:0-12614 GCA_034694085.1 Pogonognathellus longicornis | reverse complement strand
ATAGTATAAGTAATAATTTTATTAGAATCATTTAAACATGAATCTTAGCAGAACGTTATATTAATTAAGTAGTTAATGAACTGTATATATAGGTGTGTTATTATAATAACTACAAGTACAAAAGGTGTCACGATTAATTATGACTATTGTATGATTGTCTCATACTTTTAACAATTTTTCTATATAATAAGTTGACACATGTGCTGACAATTATACACTAAACAATTTTCATCCAAAATTATCAATTATTCTTATGTTATGAGGTACATTTGACACAATTGCATCCATTTTAATTTTTCAAGTCAAACGAAACGTAAATGTAAAAACTTCATTGATTCGCTAACATTTGTGAACTAATATCATGGACTTTAGAAATATTGATATTCAAATGTATCGGACTTACAGAAAACATGTTAGTACATAATTTCACATGCATTTGAACTGATTTAAGAGAGGCACACTTTAAAGGAACACTTTAATTTAGATAGCATCATTGACAAAATTATGTCGATGATTTAACATAATATTATATGTGTTTTACATTAACTTAGTAAATTAGATACATCATGTATTAATTTGAAACACTTTCGGACGTATGGGAGTCTTCCCCTTGAGAATTGGACTTCATAGTATGACATTTTTTAAGTGTGTTGTTTGGATTGTAGTCGAATTGCGTTTCTATAATCCCGTTATTGTCTATCGTCGTTTTGACTTCAGTTTGTGTTGTCGGTTCTTTCACTTTAACTTTTCCTCCTACTTGATCTAAATTAACAGTAAATTTTTCATTGTTATTACCATTATTACCAAGATGAAGACCGTGACGACTGGCTTTCAAAGCTGCACTCATTAATTTCCCTATAGGAAGCATTAACTCTAATTCGGTGCTTGTAGTTGATTTGACATTTTGTGTGACCGTTGTGCTGGAGATATATGGATTAGTTGAATACACATTCCCGGCATTGCTGGTATTATTTCCATTGTTTTTTGTTGGTAATGCATCTCCAGTTGTTTTCTCCAGCTTTTCTTCACGCCTTAGCAATTCATACGCTGACTTGGGTCTGACTCGTGTGGACGGAGCACTGGCTTGGCTGTGACTACCGTAGCTTGGATGTCTTCTTCTGTTCACTTCATTGAGATTCCTATTGCTATTTGAAGTTGTACTTTTTCTCAATTGATTTTGTTGTGTTCCTGTAGCTGCTGTAGTTACTGATGAAAAATTCCCCATGGAACTTCGTCCAATCGATGCGTATGTTCCACTGGCAATAGTTGAAGAACAAGGACTGTACTTTCTTCCGGAAATTGTTTCATGCCCACTGAGCGGGCCTTGACTGCCGTAGCCCAAACTAGAATTACCCTGGCTAAGTGTAGAACATCGTGAAGACTCTCTTCCTGTAAAGCTTCTTTGATTTCCTATCATTTGAGATTTACTTTGATTTTGATTTGAAACTGACTCATAAAATGGGTTCGCGTCTATAATTGATTTGCGGATTTTAGAACTTCTTCCTCTTGTTGCTGGAAGAGAACTCCATTTCTCTTTTGAACCATTGGATTTCCAAGGACTGGAACGTGATGTGTAATCACTGTCTGATGACGGGAAAATAAAACGTCCCGATTCGCTTTCATCTGATGTTGGTGTTCTTGTCACATTCGTCACAGTGTTTGACGGATATCTACTAGTTGTGTTTGTATTTGTTTGAGTAGAGGTTGTAATTCCATTTTGACTGTGATGGTGATTTCGTTTGGAGTATGTTTTTGGTGAGCGTGTAAAAGATTCCAGAGGAACACTAGGCTTTTCCTTGGCTGGTTTTGATTTCGCACGACGAAATGAAAACAGTTTGCTGAAGAATGAACCTGCGGAAATATCACAGAAAAAATCACGACAATCAGAAATACAATCTGCATTGTAATTTGTGTTTTTGTAACTTCGGATGTAATTAGTAGTTCACCTTTTTTCTCTTTTTGCTTTTCCGCCGGTGCTACAACCTTCGACTCCGCAACAGGAGGGCTCTTTACATTGGCTGGCATGGACTGCTGATGATGACTCATGGATAAACTCCTTTGTCGAAAGTAGTCTCTGTCCGATTCAGTTAAAGATTTAGATTTGGATAGTCTAAATGATAAACTGCGAGCTCCCATTGAACCTGTAGTGTTGATGTTCTAAGAAAAACATCAATCATCAAATCAAAACAATTCAAACAATTAGCTTCCTTATGTATGAACAGTAATAGATTTCTCAAACTAGCAACTACAAGAAAACTGCAATATAAAACCATAATTGCATTGCATTTATAACAATAACAAAGTAGTTATAATGAAAATCATGGTATTTTTATGTAATTGAATAGTCCTGATTTTACTTCTAGGTCCCTTGTTCTAAAAATCTTTAAAGAATTGTGACGTTTTAGGGGAGTTCTCATAGGATATGTATCGGGACATCCAATAATCAAATCTGTTGATCCACCAGATTCCCAAGAATGTTGAGACAGACTGAGTTTGTCTAAAACAAAAAATGCATGTAAGAACTTGCACCACAAGGTTACGTTACATTCACAAATTTTGCTTACCTCTGCATGTGCATAATTAATTATGTTTTACACAAAAATTCAGTGTTTTTAGTTTTTACAAACCAGATTCATTATAATAGGAGCTCATCAATGCATCCAAAGTGAGAGTGGTTGTCGACAAAGTAGAATAAGGACCGTTTCCTGCAGAATTCATGTAGCGAAAAGTATCCGGTGTGACGACAAAATATCCTCTTGAAGTTTGATACACTTTTCTGTCTCTAATTAGCTTTTCTAAAGTTGCATACACAAGCTCACGACCGGGCTGCGCCATGGCTGGGAACGCTACGGCTAATGCTCTTAGAATGGAATCCACGAAAGCTTCTTGACCTGCAATATTTATCATAGAAATTCATGAAAGAAAATATTGTACACAGATATTTGTATTTACTGTACATTGTGTGCATATTTATATTTACAACATGAGCAACTTTTTCTTTTGTAACTTAATTGGGTTATATTACACCTTCGGTGCATTTTATACCACTAATAAAATTTGTAAACACTATCTTTCCATCATCAAGTCATATTTGTTGGTTAGCAGACACTACAAAGTAAAATGCTGTCAAAAGTAGGCATATAAGAATATAGTGTAAGAAAATATTTTTTGGCGAAACTTTTTCGTTGGTTCTGCGTAACTTAACTTGAGGCAAAAATTCTCAACCAAAAGCCGAGAGATAATCCGTAGTAGGTAATATTTTGTTTTAGGAATGAAATGCAGCTGTAAGATAAACTAAACATGTCATGATACGGGGAGTGTAGACATAATGAAAGAAATATATTATAAAAGTCAAGTAGGTGGATAATGTTGTCTTGTGGTTGACAAATCATTGACCACAAAGAATTTGATTAGTGAGCAAAGTCTTCGTTGTATAGTGTTGTTTTATCGCAGAAAAGACCATTAAGTTTTTGTCTGCTGCCGGATTCTTTGGCTCGGCAAGTCTCCTCAAGTTTCTGAAAACTGGTTGAACATTATGGTAGTAGGAGGAGACCTTGATTTGAATGTGAATTTATAGTTTAAAATTGGTTAAAATTATATCTCTACTGACTCTGTCTCTAATTGAAGTACCTGACTGTCGAGCAAGGCGAGAAACGTAATTGCAGATCTGTACTGATCATCATTGTATAACAATAATGAATCGTAATGAAGGTAATAAAGTATCTACGTTGCATTTGCATTTCTATTGCATGTTTCATATTTTCTTACTCAACTTCACTTCAGTTCAGTCAGACTGAGAGCAGTGGTTTTTCTTCACTTTCAATTAAACTGGGAAAAAATTGTGGTAGATGTACCGCAAGGATATTCTCTGTAGTTCTCTCCACGATGTACCAATCTTGGTTATGTACTTCAGTTATAAACTTACCTAATCGTTGGCTTAGTCGGTAATAATGTGTTTTATATGCGTACTTTATTATAGCAATGTGTTTCTAAACCCATGTATAGATTTCTGTGTAGTATATTATTTTTGTACCTGTAGAAGTTAATTCCAAGATCGCCCAGCATAATGAATCTGACAGAGGAGCAAACTGGCCTTGTTGAATGGGCTCTGCTATCAACTCTTCAATTTCCCCTGCAAACACATAAACAAATAATCGCAAAGTCTCAATATTCATTGTCAGCTTTATCTTTACCATTACTTACCATGAAATACCGTTACACTTTAACTGTGCAATTCACAATTACAGACTATGAAAGCCAGAAGGAAATACAAAACAAAATACACAAGTGTCAAACAGATATTTTGCTAATGCTAATTCAGTTCCTGGTATTCTGGTTGGATTCTACTTTGGCTGACTGATTAGTTTGATCCGTGTGTTCCTTTCTGTCGTCTCAAATCTCTAGTAGCGGTCTTCAAAAATATTATACTGCCTACTGACACAGACCAATTTATGATTTTTTTGCTATATAGAAGCATTAGATACAAATTCTAACATCTCGTCCTCCTCATAACCAATTTCCAACCACAACACTTAGTGTTAACACTAACAACACTCATCCGTGTTTCATGTTTCTTGCTTGTGAAGTTGAATTATCTAACTATAAAATACATAGCAAAAAATATGTAATGCTAACCTATTTTAGCCTTGTATTCAATAAATCTGTGTTGTCAGTGTATTAGGTACATCATATGCAAGTGTAGCAGAGATGCTACTTACAACTTGCAATACTGAATCAAAATTGAATACACATTATCATAAATTTTAACTGCTACAACATCCGGTGCTCCATTTTTAACTCACGACATATCAAGTAATCCCCATCAGCTTAATAATGCCTGTATTAAAGAAGTCATTAAACACAGATCAAATTTCTGATGTGATCTATCAGTTCTTTGTAGCTTAAGCATTTGATGTAACCCGACACGACGCGAATAAACACGGGAGCACGAATTCGCTAAACGATTTGAGTTTTTTTTAATGAGATGTAAAATGTTTTCTTTTGTTCCTATTTTCACCAGTGCATTCACTAACTCTCTATGTAGCAGATTAGTAATAATCAGAACACTAATGCACATAATACACTCATAATCAGTTACGCCTTTATCACAATGCACGAAAGATTCTAATCTCCTTCATTGTCTGCTTTCTCACCGTGTCATGCCGTGCATTTAAACGCGGATTCGTTCTTGGCTAAAGATTTACTTTATCAAATCCGTTCGTTATTGAATTCATTTCATGCTGATATGTCATTTTCAATCAGCTTTGTCTTTCTACATTGCCAGTTAGTAACTGTATCAAATAATTAATTTCCTTATCACTGTATGGTACAGATTTGTGGAACCATTTGCATTTTTTCCCTACGTTTGAGCTCTAAACATTAACTATAACTATCTTAATCGAGCACTATGATAATGCTTGTACAATTTAATGATGACTTTTTTCAATATGTCGGAAAACCACACCATAATTGATAACAGGAAGGTAGATTTTTTACAGCTTTCAATTTTGTAGGTATTCTGCATTTTAAGTATAGTACCTATAGTCCAGTCAGTATGTTAGTATGTACGTATATACCTACCTATTCCTCGGATGTTGGTAATAATTTTTACATATTGCTATGTATGAGTATGTATCAAACATTCCGCCTTGTTATCAATTATAATTATGTGAGTTTCCGACATTTTTCATTGCAAAACACAATTATATGTTGCACAAACATAAGCAATGTTGTATCAAGACAATCATACCTAATTTGAATAACAATACAGTAGGTATCGGTGTTTATAATTCAACTTCAATTCATTGGGTATATGTAGATACCTATATACCATATTTTAAAGATGTGCCTACCTTTATGAAATATTTATTACGTATATGACTATCTAAATACTCCAAAAAATGTATTTTAAATTATAGTAACACATACCAACGAATTCCAAGACAAATCCTGGAGGATTGCGCAGCATCTTTCTGGACCACGCAGTGCTAATAACAGTCAAATATTGTGGTATAGAATATACAAGTATTGTTGATGGCACAATGTAGCCCTTGTACTCCAAACTTCGAACAGCTTCACAGAGGGTTGCATTCCAATAGCATTTCAGGTTGGCTTCTCGAAATCCCTACATTTTTAATATATAATAGGTACATTGGCTTTAGGTTTTGTTAGATAATTACATTTTGCTAAATATTGAAGAAATATTTCCGTATCCTTTTTACACAAAAGAACTAAAATCTTATAAAAATTAAGCACAGACAAACCTATAGGTTGCATATTATACTTTATACAAAAAGGTAGCTGCTCATTAAGGCTGCATACTTTCAAGCTGATATAATAATATGCATCCAGGCTAAGACCTACTTGCAATCAGTTTACATTATACCAACGAAAATTAATTCACATACAGTAATACATTGATCAAACTAACTTTTATGTATATATTATGCATGTAGAAAGTGATAAGCTAGACATAAGTAACATTTGTTTTGTTTTTTAACCTAATGAATGAAAAAAGGGTTCAAAAGTTTCATAAGGGAGATAGGTAAACTACATTTAAAGTTGTACTACCGGGGGAAACAAACCTTCCAAAAACTGTTGCTACACTTACACTAACTATACGACTAGGTATATTAGTACCTATACTGCAGTAAACGCAATACAAACAAGAAATTAACCCTTTTAAATGGGTCGCGGATAGTGGCCTTATTTATTTTCACATTAAACAACTGCTCTTATTGCCTCGTTTCAAAAGAAACCAAACAAATGAAAAGAACATGCAGTACATAGGTACTTTCCCTCATACATTGCACACAGTATGTATTACATCCCAATCTAAACATGCCGCAAGGGTGCCATGGTTTGATTGCTAATAATATTATTGTTCTACGTGCATATCGTTAAGAGTTAAACCTGAAAGATGATTTCCTAATATGAAAACGAAATTTCAATTTAAGGGCAAAAGGATGTAGTCTGTGTCTATGCTCATCCCACACTACATACTACAACACAATATTATAATGATTCTGACGAATTCCATCCACGTACATGTAATGCCTCACGAGAAAATAGTCGACAGTTTCATTTCATGAGAGAGTGCAAAAAACGTACCTTGTACAAATATAACCCGTGGAGAGAATGGTCCACTTCTGCCGTGGAAGAGCCGTCGAAAATTGCGTGGGATGTTTGCAGATATTGATTTTGATTATGGAGAGAGTTACCTAAATCATTTAGCAACACACCAGATCATAACAATAATATTTTTATCTTCGCCATCACATCATTATTCACAACAACAAGATACAGATATACATAATATAGAAGCCCAATGGGAATAATGTTAATGTACTTTTTTATTTCTTTAAACATAGATTCTCAGATTCTTCCTTTGCAGCAATTGTATGCGCAATATCATTGTAGGTATATAATGGTCATCATATCTCAGGTAGACTGTTATTAATTTTGCCTATTGCACTTCACAAAATATTCTTAACAAAGGTGACTCACCTGCTATTACATGATAATACATAAGTAACATAAGTAACGTAAATTATAAGTACACCTTAGTATTTAACAGTTAAGAAACTCGAAATGCAAAAAAAGTGTAAGCGCAGCATTTTTTAAATATTTCATCATCGCAACATAAAAATACAAATTAAAAATCTCAGATTTATCACAAGTATCGATGTTGATATTTAAAACATTAATTCTAGACTACACTACAATTGCAATGACCATTTTTTATTGTCTTGTCTTGTGAAATCATTAATGGAACCAATTCGATTGAGAAAAAGCAGTTTTCAATAAACTGAAATGGCAATAATAAACGTTCTATGTGATTGCTGCGTTAAAAAACTAGCAAACCAGCGAGAGTAATAGCAAGTCACCTTTGTTCAGTTAGTTCAGTATGAGGAAATCCATTAATGTACATCACATACCTTCATTTCTCTTACTATAATAAAATAATTCTCGTTAGTTACCTACACAGATGCTACTGCTGATAAAACATCGTTTGCTAACAAATTCTATTGCACCAACCAAGTTCCTGTTAAACTGTAGTATACTACTTATGCTAGACTTGGAAAATAAGTGTTTATATCTGTACCTCGTGAAGCATACGAAATATAAGAGGTAGTAGGTACATGATTACCATTGCTGAAATTACTGTTGTAAGCGAACGGAAATTGATGAGAATGATGGGTTGTAGCAGCTGACACGAATTTAATAGCCACGCAGTCTTGAAGAAGGACCAGATATTTGCGAATGCTGTTGTTTGCGTTTTCATTAGAATTATTTGAGTTAGGGTCGGACGATTGCTCGAGTTGAGACTGCATGAAGGAAAAATGACCTACATCGTCTGCAACAAGGCTTGGATTAATATTTGTTGTTGTAGCTTGTGTACTATGCATTATTCCTGAGGCTGACATATGTCCACTAGCATTTCCATTGCTGGCAATGACATTGTCAGTGTCCTCAAGGCCTTCTTTCTGCCTTTGCTGATGAACAAATAATGGTGGCATATTGAAATAAATTGAATTATCTTTTCCTTATCGTGTCATCCGCAGCAAAGGTGGAAAAGCACGAAATTAGCAACGAATTCGAACGATGATTCGAATGAATTCTCGATTCAATTCAGGTCATCAAAGCCCATGACAGACACGGTGTGTAGTGAAAAAGTGTCTTTAATTTTATCTGTGGTGGTATAGTGTTCTTCTGTATAGTGTTCGTTTATGTATTGATTTTCTGTTTCTGCTTCTCTTGTTATTTTCTTCTTCAGAACTCTGAGCTTCACTCTGTAATTATAAGAAAATTGTATATAATTGATTGAGATTCTCACATTTTCTTTCTCTCTTATCAATACATACTTTATTTACTAAATGCATGCTTGTGTACTAGCACTAGTAGTTCTGTACTCCACACTGTACATTAGTAGTACGTGCGTTTTGCTTTTGAATGGATTTGCATGGAAATAATATACGTTTAAATACATAGTACTAACTAGTTAAATTGTATACTAAGGTTGAATACATCACAAAATACAAATGGGATTGATAAAAAAGAATCTTACGTAGGTGTTGTTGGTACACTTGTGTGTACGTGTAGTAGTACCTCAACTTCTATAGTACAACTACTGAACTATACTACTACACCACACTACACTAAAATACACGTGAATCATCAATGAGAG
The DNA here is from genome assembly GCA_034694085.1 of Pogonognathellus longicornis. Lineage (NCBI taxonomy): Eukaryota > Metazoa > Arthropoda > Collembola > Entomobryomorpha > Tomoceridae > Pogonognathellus > Pogonognathellus longicornis. The sequence continues at coordinate 3,427 of JAQFYB010006223.1, read as the reverse complement.
AATTTCTCTTTCCTTTTTTTACTTTCGTCTCCTACCTCGTCTCGTAATAGTGCTTAATGACAGGAGTCGCAGTAGCTATATCCTTACTGTTATTTCATTAGCCTGTACAATCATCTTATCTGCAGATTCATTCAATGACCATTTGTTTACGCTGACTATGTACTTATATAGAAATATTGATTACTGTCGATCACATAAGATTTTCAAAATTGCATGCTACACAATAATACTATATAATATTCCTTCAGCTCCATCTAAAGTATAGTAAACTGTTATTTTCCCACGCTAACAGTCACTCAAGAACAATCTCTATATCTTCTAGTATACTACACATCGTCATACAGATCAACATTAACAACATTTTCACGTGATAAGATCACAAAAGTGTAAATACAACTGTGTAAGTAAGTGCAGGTACCACAAATATTGTGAACATTACTATGTTATTGTTGTACCCTTACTAACTTACTAGTACTACAATACAATTCGTATTTATTGCCATTTGGATAAAGAATTAACAGAGCCTGTTGCAATTTTATTCTCAAACCGGCTACTACGACTATACAGAGAGAGAGAGAGATATGGAGTTAGTCGAGTCTGTCAGCTTTCTGCACTTCTTCTGCCTATGAAGTAAACTTACAAGTACATGTAGTATTCTGCGCATCAGATGAAACACCATGAGAGCATTGTGTGTATGTATTCACCATATAGGTACATGACAGTGCAGTGGTTGCATATTATCCACATGGCATGGCCTAAAATAGTTATATAGTTGTGTCATCATGAGATAACCTGTAGTACTATATTGTACTCATGCCAATGTTTCTCCTCTTTGGCAAATCAAATCAAAATTGCATTTCCTTAATCCTACGGAGTTCAACAGCCGTTTATCCGTCATGTTCACCAGGAGAACACGACAGTTGTGCGAAGGGGAGTGCGATTAATTATCCATTGGCATTCACTTAAGTCTCAGTCAGACTACCTTTAAATTATGGATTTCTCCTGAAGGCAGCAGCCAGCTTAATGTGCGCAAACATCTCAATTCCCCGTACACGTTTTACTCGGGGATACACTGCTACTATATACTTATACAAATATGCCATGCACGTCACTGCACCTATCTGTATATAGGTACACATACACACTCCTACTACAATTTAATGCACGTTGAGTTTGAGTTTTATACTTTAACTCCATACTTACATTACAGCTCCTACATATCACATCACATCATTAATCGTTTATAAGATTTCGTCGTGTAGATTGTCTTTTTGTCGGACGAAAGCTTTTATTGTACAGTAATCTCTTGTTAGTGCTACTACACTACTATACTCCCGGTTTAAAACCACCAGCTTACTTTATACTTTGACTTGAGTAACAAACACACGAATACTCCACTAATCCTTTGCATTGTTGTAAATTGAAGAGTAACTAAGAATTGATTAAACCTAAGCCATACACACCTATACAATAAAACTCTTCTGGTTCTGTCAGTAGCACACATACACAACACGTACATATAAGGATTTAATTTAAGTGTGTGGATCTCATTATTGTAAATATAGACCTATATATAGGGAAGGGCTGTACAAAAGCATTGCATTAATAATTAGTGGTAGTTGTAAGTCTACACTTATACTATCGGGTTTAAATGTGATATTGATAAGCTAAGCACTTGCTTGTTGTTATTGGTAGGTATTTATTCTGGGATGGTAGCAGGTACACTATAAGTAGTAGGTATGTGTGTTCATTTTCCATTACATAGCTACCTGTCTCTCTGATTACCATAAGCTGTATGTATGGAATCATTTCAATCTGAAACTCAATTTGCATTCAAACCAGAGAGTCAAAATCATAAGAGCATTATTATTATTGCAGCAGGAGGAAGAAGAGAAAACCAGACTTAGACTTGACTTTGCTCTTCTATGCTATGCTGCTGTTCAATAAAGCAAAGTTCATTGGATTCAATGCTTGCTGTACTACTAGAGGATTTTAAGTGTGTGTACATGCAGAGAAATGTGTATGTCAAGCCAGCGAAAATATTTGACTTGTTCAACTTATTACCAACAGTAATAATATTGACTCTGACTGTTTGTACATGCACGTACGTACTTACATTAGTACTCTATACCATAGTAAACTTAACCTTCATTTTAAACGGGCGATATACGATCCCATAGCATGAATACTGCCACAATGTTATGGTGAAGTTAAATGTGTTTACAATTGCATGCACTTCCCTTATGTACATACATATCAAAGATACAGTCAACAACTACAACAGTATTTATTTTGCACGGTTTGAATTGCAATTTAGTAGAAACACATGTGTACATTGCAATTGGATATCAGCAAATAAGTTCGCTTTATGCATAGTGTTAAAGTATTAGACTTTACACACATACACACAAACACTACCTATACTACTTGCACTTGTATTTACGATAAGATACTAGTAGTGCCAAAAGATTGAACAGTTGACTATGAAAATCATTAAAAAGCCTGTAGCCAAACAGATGTGATCTTTCCTGTATTGCAAACTTGTATTGGTAGATTGTGTCTTCCTCATCACCATTGAGATACTACACTACGAGTATTAAGTGTATGTCCTATCTGTGCAAGTATATGCATATAGTTGCTCTTGTAGCCTTTACACATACAGTGAGTTTGAACAGACAATACAATGAGTGGTAGAACAATAACAAAAAAAAAGAATCAAACATCAAAGATTCGTTAGCGCTGTTGAATGTCTTTGAACAGAAAGAAGTTGAGATTGAGAAGAAGGAGAAGTATAATAATTCAAATCAAATGTTTTGGTCTTCACAAGACACTGCTCTATGATGTTGAATAGAGGAGGAATAATCTTCTCCTTATTTTGCTTAAGGAACTTGCTAAATGCCTTAAATTGTGTTATGTTGTGGCTCACCAGTGTGTGAATGAATAGCATGATTAAGAAATGAAGGGAACGTTGAACAAAGGGCGTATTTAATGAATACAAAGCTTTTCATTCAATTCTGTCTTAGATTCTTCTGTGTAGGTAACTAAAGTAAGGTAATGCAATACTGTAAAATAAAAAATGTTAAGAAGCACTTGGTCTTTAGATAATGATGATAAAGGCAGTTTCTTATCTTCTTAGCCCTCTTCTTACTTATGGCTATGAACGATTATCATAAATGTTAATGATAGGTGAGTAGAGTAGGTAAGTTATGCATAGATAACGATCTATGGGAGTTTTCTAAGTGTACGAAATACATAAGGTAACATTATTATGTTAAGTGATGGGAAATACAACTTTTATTATTCAGTTGACCTTTCTTACTATGTAATAATGTTATAGTATAACCTATGGGCGATTGCGACTTGGCAGAATACCTAAGATTCAAGTTGATTAAATTGTACTTTGTCAAAAGTGTTTTATCAAAAAAAA